>DWHQ01000139.1:0-17530 GCA_018247955.1 Eurytides marcellus marcellus | reverse complement strand
GATTAGTTTTTTATCAAAATGATAACACTGACTTCAATCGGCTAGATGACTATATTCTCTAAGTTGAGAGATGCTTAAGCAAATTAGTACATTCAATTTTTGTTTTTATTAAAAAAATTATTTGTAGTCTAAGAAATTCATTCGTAAACTTCATACACTAATTAGTTTTAGAATACGATTGAATTGAAAACTACACTACTTTTTGTTTACTTGTAGTGTTAAAAACTTCCTAAAGATAACTCACTAATAAAACTAAATAGTAAGACTGACATCAGAAATAAGTTTTAGGTAGATTCTCTAGAACACGATATCCTTTTATGGTAAGTTGCTACTCCAAGTATCGCGACTTATTTGCAACACGAAATGATATTTCTATGCAGACAGTAATGGTCTAGAGGTAGCTAGTACCAACTTCCATGCCATAGGGCACTAGTGTAAACGATTAACCCCACATTATACCAAATCATTATACCAAAAAATTGAGAAAGTCATTCATTGCTGACTTATTAATAGTTAGGTGCTCGCTAATTACAGTCGTTTTCATCATTAAGCTTTGGATTATACGTCATTATTTTTATCGTTGAAAAAAATTATTTTTACGGAATCCTTGGTGTTTAATTTATTGTTCAAATCCCATCCTCCATTCGTAGCTTTAGGGAAGTCCATGTCACGGGACACAGGAAAGATTCTTATACTAATATCATTAAAAGATGTATTTTTCATTGTATTTTTAAACGTAAACATCCAAAATATTTTTGCCAGCCTACACTGAAGCATTTTTAGACAATTTGAAAACGGCTTTCTTGCAATGATTTGCTTTACCACAGAATAATAGTTAATCTGCAACTTTTAATTGCAAATTGACAAATCCTAGTCAATTGAATAAGAAGCGTGCGCTCGGACTGTGAGCTACATCGACACGTTCAGTTTTATTACAGACGTGATATTTTGTTGAATAAAAAATATATCTTTCCCTTTTGCAGTTTAGTGAAACTAAGAGAAGCGATAGAGCCACACAGCAGTTTCTACTAAAAGTTTCGAAAAATCAGCTTTGACTTATAAGTCAGAGCTGATTTTGTGAAGAATCTGCATAAAATAAACATATTTCAGCAATTTAGTAAAATTGTGCTAGCTGGACGCTTCAAGATCTGCCACTCCGCTACTATTATGGGTGGCATCAATCAGAGCACGGCTGAATGGTGCGTTTCTTTCCACCGTCACTCGTAAAAAAAAAAACGATTTTATTGGTCAATTAATTCACGCAACGCCGCGTGGCCTGTGTAAAACCGATTTGAATACAATAGGGTGCAATGTTTTCAGTCGCCCGTTTGAGGAGGGCATACGTAAATAATGAGAGGACTTATTAATGTCCCCGGCCGCGGCATAACGAAACACGAACGCGCCGGTCGTAATTTAGCGAAGTGCGAAGTTGCGTCACAGAGGGGGGCACGGATTCCCGCGCGGGTAGGCGAGAATACGGCCGCTGCGAGTGCTCAAGCACCGCATAGCCGACGGTGTTGCCTCGCGATAAATCTGCCGGAGTGATGGCGCGCTTTTTGCCCGGCGACATTTTTTCCCGCGCCAACGGCCCATACATCACCGAGGCTGGTGACTTATGCGCTCTCCGCCTCGCCGCTAAAAATACACGCGAATGAGCACACACCCTGCGACCGATACGATTTCTTTGTCGCTCAATTCCTTGGGAATTAATCCGTCGATGCGGTTATCCCTTATTGTCGTGCGGACCCGAAAGCAGACTTAACAACATCCAAGCCGAGCGTGAACGTAAGCTACGTATCTCCGTTCAATTCGAGAGGATCAATCGCAAACGTTAATTGTTGCGTAACAATGAGCGGCGTATGCGCCCCAAGGGAATACTTGCCGCGAATAAAGCCGGCTTATTAACAACGTCGTCGTCCGGGGACCGTTTTATGGGTGCTCCGTCCGATGTCCTTTCTTTCGAAATGCGATTAAAATTGAATGGGTCCGTATGTCGTCGCCATTGCCCCGTTTGCGTCACAATCACACGGCCGGCTGCGTTTTCAATTTGCCGCGAGATAACCGAGTCTCGGGCCCGACTTTTTCTGCGGAGTTGCGGAATTGATCCCGTGACTTATGGCGGCCGGAGACGGCGACTGAATGGTCAATTCGATCAATTTCTAATAAAGGAGCGGATTTGGGATTTCGTTTTACCTCCCCCAAGGTTTGTGAAGTAATTCATATGAAGCGTCCCACTAGGCGATATGCTGCGTACATAATTGTATTATGATACCGTTAAAATGCTCAATAGAGTATTAGAAGTTATTTTATGTATTCGATATAAACTACCACTTAAGTTTATTTTCTGCTAAGTTTCAATGTAGTTGGGGAGTGTGGAGGTTGGTAGTGTGTAAATAAAAATAAAAACTTCTCGTTAAATATCAATAATTATTGATAATTTATTTGCAATTTTATTTAAAATACACAACTTCACAATGTTTCATTTTTCGATTTTTTTTTTAAAAACTAAAAACTTTAGGTACGGGACATTGTCGTAGGCTGTTCTGAAAGTGATCGCTAATTTACAATTTTTTGTTATTTCGATACTTTTTATTTTCTACAGGATCATTTACATTTTATATGTACATTTCGGTACTTCGGGATTATGCTTGCGGACGTTGTTAACTTTTACAACATTGAACTTTATCACAATGGAATAAATGTCAAATTGACTACTATTGAATTTGACATATTGTTATCTTAATTAAATAGCGACTTCATTATTTTGTTCTTTCCCTGTCTTTACAAATACTATAACATCGAAGTATAATACACTCGGACCTTGTGACCAATATTTGTATGAACAAACGTTAGCTTTGGTCGAAACTAAGACTTAGAAGCAATCAATTTCTAAGTTTGTGAGACGATTCTAATACGTCACACGCCAATTAGCGGTGAGTCACTTCATCCACAAACAATATCCCATCATCAATTATGGCCACACAATATCTTAAATTTACAAAGGTACAGCGATGAACATAATAAACACTTGTTTAACAAATCAATACACGAATTAACCAGAGCAATGGAACATAAGACCAATGTAGTGGACCTGTGATAGATTGACGGAATAATCGGCTCTGCATTGAGACAATATAATTAGATATTTACAAATCGCGTCGTTTACAACTATCATATAAATTACTATTGCATTCCGTTCAATAAACTCTACTATGCGAATCGAATGTACACAAAAAAAAAATATATAAAACCGCGGCACGACTTTGAACACATCACAATTCCCGTATCGTTCCGCACAGTTCTAAATTAAATACATCAAAAAAAACCTAGGGCAAAAAAAAAAAAAACAAATCTATACAGGAACGGTATATAACTTAATAAGATATGTATGTACAAAATACACAAAATCCCTCTCTCGTCTCAACAATACCTACTTAATCGTATATATAGTATATATATAATCATCTAAACGGACATATTAAACGACCCTAAATTAGTTTATAATACTGTACAATTTCGCTAGTTGCTTCCATGTAGAACTCTTCCTAAACGGATACTCGAACTGGTCGAGTTCGAATACCTTCAAAGTTAACTCATAACGTACAACGTACCCGAAACTAAAACGTGTGCGTTTGCGTTAGGTTACAAACATCAATTCAACGGACAGTCTTATCAAATTAATGCGATGCGTCAATCGGTTATCATATCCTTGCGGAATCACAGTATTCGTTTTAGTGATGTCTCCTGCCGTGGTTCATCAGCCGAGACGGTGACGGTGCGTTTGTCGACATATCGTGGGGCGCTGTCTCGATAGACTTATCACGTGTACTCACTCCTCCAGCCAGTCTGAAATGAGGAAGAGGAATTAAAATAAATTCACACGTTTGAAAAAAGAACAATTGTTTCAATTCATTAATTGGTTTTATCAATAAAAGCTCTCGCATAGTTTTACGTAAGAAAATTGAGATTAAATTTACTCGATAAACTTATTGCTGAATTTTGAATTAACGCGATAATATCTAGAATGTTACTTTGTGATGGCTGGTTACTCCTGCTACATCTGAGCTGCTAACATGTTTATGTCAGGAAAAGGAACATAGAATGAGTAGATACAAAGTTGAAAACAAGTACAAAGTGACAGAGATTTCCTGCAAGCTCTCTTGAAAAGACAAAGTAAGATGATAAAAAAATATATAGACTATATTACTATATCGAGAACAAGAGATTTCATAACATATTTTAGACACAAATCGATCAAAATACGATAGATCATGGTGAAAGACTACAGAAGACGGGTGTAAAGTAATAATTGTATAAAGTGAATAGTTGTAGCTTCTTAAATTGTCACAAGAAAACTACACTTTTAAGTTCTCTCCGTTAAAAGAGAAAGAAAATAGCTTTTTGCTTCTTTACTAAGTTTACATCACGCTAACCCTTTCGCCACACGCCCGCTTAATTACCATTCCTATCTTATAAAAATGATATCGTTGGTATACGTTAATAACTTACCATAGAGTTGAGTTGCGCGAGGTGGTGATGGTGATACGGGTTGTGCGAGGCGGGTGGAGGGGCAAAGCCCTGGTGAGGTGCACCGTACCAATGTGACATGTGCGCCGCGGCTGGATGCACCAGACCCACTTGATGCTGACCTGCACAATACCAAAAAAAATTGTTAGTACACCGATTAATATTGTTATAGCTTATTATAAATAAATTTGCTGATGTTTCTTTCAGCGTTAACTTTAATCATCGGGTCGTTGAAAACATATACTATATTTATTTTTAATTGACCCGAAATGCCATAGCGTTATAAGCCGGTTAGAAAGCCAGCAAAAACGTAATTCGTGGATGTTCCACCCTTAAAAAAATATAAACTAATCTCGCCAAATATAATCAAGCGATATCTTACCAAAGTCCATCGCTGACGGGAATGCCGAGCCGCCAAATCCTTTGGTGGCGTCACCCAGTGGTTTTATCATGTCACCCATGACGCCACCCAAAGCAAGTGCGCAGGCACCTCCACCACCCATCCCCATTCCGCCCTTCTTCTTTTTGCTTTTACTGCTCAGCTTACGATTTCTCGTCTGTATGCCCTCCTTTTTCATTGTCAATGGTCTGTTCACCTGTAACAAGAATGTACGATTTAACTAATGATACATCTTCATCGATCTGGCGTAAAATTTACTATAACTGATGATTACACAACAACTCATATTCACGTAAATTTCACGAGCAATTTGCAAGAGGGAATGGAAAATTTTTAGATGTAATTATGATGAAACTTTGAACATGACTTCGTAGATGATTTAAAATAATTTTAAAGCGCTACAGCAGTTGTTAAAATATAATACTTTGGTATGACAATGTTCCAAAAGTTGTGATGTTATCCTAACGTATTCTTACTATGGATTAAAGGTACATTGGTTCATTCATCATACATTGGTTCTAAGTTGGACTTGACTTGTGACTAACGTTTTGATTAAATTTATTTTGCGGATTCAAAATCACAGCAATTTAATTCGTTCATATATTATCGAATAAATAGTAATTTACATTAATCCGGGTCATTAACGTCATGGAGTTCGACCATTAAGGATTTCCACTACGTGTGCCAACAACAGAACCGATGTTAATTGTGAGACAATTACGTTCATGCTCCTAACAAGCGGCCTGACTCACTTTTGACCGAACGTGCTCCTTTTTTATAGCGACGACATGACATTAGCCGGTACGGAGCAGAGGAGAGAAAAAAACCACCGCGCTACCAATTCGGAATGCTAACTAGGCAGCATAAAGGCGCGCCGAGGCCATAAACTGGTATCACAATAGTGCTGCGCGAATATTCAGCTGTTTGGTTGACCGATGCCGACATGCGTGAGGCGGACGCCGGGCGCATCGCAATCAGGCCGGTGCAGTTCGTCAGTGCAACTAGCTCGCGGTGGGAATCGCGAGCGATTTGAATGTGACGCACCGACATTGCCATCGAAAATTCGGTAACACCTGAGCCTGAGCCTTGTGTAAGGTCCGTGATCGATTCTGAGATAGACTTTTTGACTGTTTTATACAGTCAAATGTCTTCGGACCCGTGGAAACTGTAGATCGATTCGGGATGATGACTTTTTCAGTTCATCCATCCTGTTCTACGTAACCTACGTATTCTTTTTCTTTTATGGAGTTAGTAGTATTTCTATTATGGAGATGGAGGCAAACGAGCAAGCGGCTCACCTAATGGTAAGCGATCACCGGTGCCCATGGACGTCTGCAACATCTAGGTTGCAAATGCGTTGCCAGCCTTGAAAGTGGGAATTTTTGGGACGTGGAGGGAAGGGAAGGATGGTCACCGGCTACTTCACTCACTGAACGAAACGCGGCAGCGATATAACTTCCACGTTACGCCGATTTTCTGTGAGGTCGTGATACTTATCCGGTTCAAGGCGGTCCATTCAGCAGCAGCAGGAGCTGCTGCGTGGCTCTACCACAATAGTAGGTATTGGTTCAAAATATCCAGACAGGTCAAGGATTTTAAAGAAGTTTTTCAATAAGTTTTGTTCTTATTTCGAATAAAGCTGCTGTAGGAATTCCATGGACGCTACATCATATCATCGGACATTATTAGACAAAAGTTACTGAGTCTTATCCTTCAACCGTTACCTGAAGGTATGACCTTCAGGTAACGGTTGAAGGATAAGGGAATAAATAAGAGGACGATGGCCAAGTCTAGCCAAGACTAGTGACCTCTAAGTCCATCGAACACTTTATTATTTGACTACCCTACTAGGATACCTTTTTGCTGATGAATGTATTTTTTAAATATTTATATATTTTAAGCCAAATTTCTTTTCATTGCAAATTTTATATGCCCATATTAATAAAATAATAAAATCATACCAGGAATTATTCCCATCGCTAGCTTTAAATATCTATTAATTTGGACATTATTAAGTTGTGCAGTTGTGTTTTTGATATCACAAGCAATAATGTAAACGAATTATCTTGATTACAACTAAACAATAAATAAATATTTAAATGTTTAAAAGCTAGCATTAAACTTTACAACTAAATTAAATATAACTGGTACCTTATCGTTGTTGAGCAATCGCATGTTTATTTTACGACAATTCAAGAAGTACATTTCAATTGTTTTGCAATTCATCTCATGGTATAGCAGCTTAGCTTAAGTTACTGTGATTATTTTTTTGCTATCATCGTTTAAAAGTTATACACTCCTTTATGACGATATTGGAATGTGTTAACCAATTATAGAAAAGGTAAGAGTTTTAAGCCAATAACTCAGATTGATTTTCTAATTCCCCGCTGCATGTGCTAAATTATTGTAATGTAGTATAAAATCTCCTGAAAAACGTCTTCGTTTTACCTTACCAGTATACTTTTAAGAAAAATAGGAACTGCCAAATGCATGCATGTCATCTCTCGATCCAAATATTGAATTACCAACTTTCACATCCACCCTGGAGGGCCGAAATATCAATTGAGTCGGTCGCACGCATGGCGGGTCAACTATCTCGGTCACTTTCTGCACTGCGTCGTTAGTTTCCGAGAAACGTGCGTCACGACGGACGGACGGACGGACAATGAGTTATTCATCGCCTTCCAAGGAACTTGGCGTCGGCATGTGGCCCTAAACGCACGATTGCATTGCTCCCGCGCAGGCCCGGGCGAACCGCTCTCGAATGAGCACTGGTGGCACCCGAAAATTATGATCAAGCAAAAGTATTTAATGCACTTATATCGCCAACTCACGAGTAACCAACTCATCTGATAGAGCATACTGAAATGGAAAAAAAACGTACATAGTGCAGTGTCGTAGAGCTACGACTCTTTTGCAGGGACCGTCTGGACTGAAAGTTCTTACAGACCCTTCTTGTACTGGCCCATTGCGATATTGATGAAAGGGCTATATTTCCAAAAACTTCACCGGGCAAAAAGGCATACTATATGTATAATGATGATGATGTCTCGGTTAAAAGAGCTATGTTTCCAAAAACACTCACCGGGCAAAAAGGTATACTATCTGTATCGTATCCCATAGCTCTGCGTGAAAAGCGCAAAGTAAAGCAGTTTCTAACTTTTACTTTAAAATTATTAGCGGCTCTATTGTTAAGGGTGTATACGTAAATATACTAGGGTGTATAGGTAGACAAGGGTGTATACGTAGACGACGAAATATAGCGCGGTAGGGCTACGTACATAGATTCTATCAAATTATGAATTTGGCTGTTCATAAAAAACCACAGGTTCATGGAAAATTAACGCTGTGTTTTAATCCTGTAAATCAAAGTATTTTCTGTTCCCTCCGACGTTATTGATGCAGTATCTTATATAGTCTGAACTTAACACCATTAGTCTATGCGGCTCTATAAAGCTTCAACCAATCACGATAATGGCAGCGATCACGCTTTACTTTCGTTGACGTAAACCCAGAATAGGGACGCCAGCTTAAAAAAAGGGCCGACTCTGCTCCCGGACATGCCATCCCGAATTGTGCGCGGCGCAAGAGTAGCGAGTGCGTGCCAATTCGCACTGCCCCTAATGCGTTCCCGCGAATCGCCCACACAGAGCGGCGCATACCGCGCCGTCGCTCCTCCCAATTGGACCAATGTAAAATGCATTAACCGTCGGGCACGTCGGCAGTTTTAACTGCACCCGAATTGGGTCATTGCGAAGCCTTCGCATTCCACTGATTAGGGCCGTTCGCTTGTACCTCCGTGGTCTATCCGCTGTTCGTTGGGAATAGCCTAAATTAACGACAATCTTCCTAATGTCTTGATTGTGGGTTACCTTTTAGATGATGCAGAAGCTATTTGACGAATACGCCGCTTGATTGGTTGCAATCTATGTATTGTTTGAGAGACCGAAAGCGGATTTAGAGGGATAATAAATAAGAAACTTCGAATTTTAACTTACTAAAATGTTTTAAGAGGTTCTTACATTGATTTCTATTTTATTAAATAATAAAAAAAAATTCGAAAATTATATTTGTACTATGTCTGAATGTATTTCAAGTGCCGATAATTAACTCTAAACATGTAGGTATGTCTTCAATGACATCTCAAAATGTTAAAAGCTGTCGACGAAAATTTGCAACCGTCTAAGAATTCTAATTACTCGAAAATTACGTTTCCCACGGGTGATTTAACAGGCGGTGCATGTTAGGGACAAACAATTAAGATTCCGTATGCATCTACTAACCATACGGGGTACGCCATTAGAAAAATTGAAGCAAAAAAAAAAAATATCAAACAGGAAAATAAATGCTTGAGTTTGCAATGGTCATCGCGTAACGTACTTTGCATGCGAAATGGGGTACCTTTTATGGATTATACTGCCATAAGCGGCGTACGCGGAAGACGTTCACGTACAAAAGCGGTGTACGTACGTACTGACGTATAAGTACGTAGTCGCCGTCGGAGCGGTGCGCCGACTGAGAGCTGAAATTGCTTAATAACCGACCGTTACATCGGGCTAATTAAGCTACATTGCCACCTGTTTGGCACAAACTGGCTGGGAACGGTACTAACGGCATGATTGCATTCAAACACCTTTGTCGCATGTGTTCCTAACGAAGTAGCGAGCTATAACATAAACAGCCCACACGGGCTTAAATCTAAAACGATTGCACGGGGCAATAACGAGCACGTTCTCAGAAACAAGCTTTAATACGATCGAAATCACTAAATTCTTTCTGAAATTATGTACTCACTTGATTGAATAATTCACGAAACTAAAGTATCTTATCTAAACTTTTGCTTGACACGTAAATAACGTTTATTACGTTTATAAATATTATTATACATAAATTTGAACAACAACATTATTAATTAGTTATGTTATGTTAATCTCTTAAACATGGATAACCATTTTTACACGAATGGAGTTAATATATGAACGTAAATATAGACTTTCTTTATTTGACGTAATTTGTTATCATAACGTCAAACCAATTTATAATACGAGTATTCTAATAACTATATTTAATTTATAATGAACGATCCTATCCCACAATTAATTTCCATACACATAACGTTTGATAATTATAATGAAAGTCATAAAGGTAATGAGAATTCTAAATTCTTTTGCATAAGTTTATTCAGTCTTTCCAACGGTTCAATTTATGAAGCGGGTAGGCGAATCTTATCGCGGTAAGTTCATGTGCTATTCCCGCTTAGGGAAACAATCATAATTGCGCGAAGAAATATCGCCTACGTCCGGGAACGAACCCACTTCCCTCTAACGATACGCACTTTACATGCGACATTCCGCCGGCCGTCATACGTGGGACTGCGGAATTATGCTTGCGTTAGAGATAACATTACGGTTTGCGGTTCTTTGAGGATTTCGCGATTAATTTAAAATGTTGAACTATAAATGTAATTAATAAAAATTACCATTAGCATTTATAACACATATGTACCTTTACTGACAGCCAAGTTTGTAACATTGTAAATGTATTTATTTTTAAAGATAAGTTTAAAAAGAGTAACATTTCTATTATTGTATAGATATCTCAAGAAGTTCATAAAAGGTAAATATTCCGATGTTAGAACATACTTTTCGCACGTTTTTTCAGCACAAGCTATACATCAAAATAAAAATTATCGTCATTCATTCAACATTTCACAGATTTTAAGTAACCAACCCACAGACACCATTTAAATTTCCACGTATTTTATTATATAATGGATAGATAAATACGTATTTTATTTATCTATCCTTTAGTAAGTGAGATAACCGTCGTAAGGGTTAAAAAACCAAATACAACCCAACCACCTCCAATCTTCCTCTCCTGACATGACGGATAATTTTATTAACCAGGAAATATTATATAAACGCTTGCTGGCCTTTAAACTTCTAGCACGAAAAACCCCTTCGGCTGGAGCATGATCTCACTGAGAATTAAAAAAGGCAATCAATTTGAAGAATTACACAAGCTTTACTGGGCTCTGATTTTAAAGAGTAATATTTCCATTGAAATTACTGGTCATGTAGATTTTTTATTTTATATCCGCTGTTGACTAAGCAAGGTTTTGAACTGGTCATTTCATTGAATTGATCGTTCACAGCGGACAAATTGACTCGCCTCTAAGTCTAAAAAATCTAATTCACGACGCTCAGTTATACTAGAAAAAGGCAACATACGTTAGATATAGAATTACGAACGCAATAATGCAAAAGAGATGATAAAGCCGAACGAGTAACGTTGTAAAAGCGTTACAATAACGAAATTAGAGGTGTATTAACACACCGCACGATTCGCTCTGCGTGCAAATAATTACCTTAGGTTTCTAGATCGGAGAGCGGGGCCTATCTGACATCGGACCGCGAACACAGACATAAAACCAGCCAAATGGGAAAATAACAGGCTCGCGCCACAATGCCATGGAAAATGGTGCACACGGCCCCGGTGTAATTTTTCCCGACGGCTGGAAAGCTTTATGTGTCGGAGGTAATTGCCCCGGAATGGTGGAACGGGCGGGCCCTTTATTGCGTACGCTCATACGTGAACGTTTTACCTAAACTTCGATAACGTTGTCGATTTTTTAGCAGTTTAGACGAGCTAGTCGCATGCCTGATGACGAGTGCTAAACGGAACCTGCTGGGAGCTGCATTTGTCACCCAGAGATGAGCGATAATTATATATCTATGCCCTTCAATTACGTTGGCAACATGGCCCTTTAAAACGGAACACGGTGGTGGTTACACATGACTGCTTGGCAGTAGAATAACTGGCAATTCAGTGGTACTAGCTACTTATTATCAGATGAATCCAAATGTAGCTGACAACATTCTTCATACCACACAAACACAAGTATCTACAATTAAGATCGCTTCAGAGATGTAAAGCTGGAAGCAAAGAAGATAAAAGATTACTTTTCTATTAATTTTCAACGCAAGCAGATAAACAATCGTATGGATTATTAAACGTAAACTGATACAAAGCGTGTAGCGTTAATCGTAACAGAACTCCCCCAACGCGATCTAATAAATCCAGCGCGGGAAATGAGAGAAATGCGGCGCACACTCCGCCATGCTGTAAATCAATCGATAAGCATCGGATAAATTAGACAGGCGTACGAGTGCACGACAAAACTTGAGAATTAGCAACCAATTACACGGGCAAAAAATGCGATACACCCATTACCGGGCAAAAAGCGCGATAAATGGCTCAATTGAAAACGATCGCGCTATCGCATGCGAATTTCGTTTTTATCCGTCGCCACGTTCCACGTTCCGTTGTATGCCTAAATAACCGCCTTGCCGCATTGGTAAACTGATGTTTTCTTCGCACTTATTCTGTGTCGCTCTAATGTTAGCCAACTGAACGTTTTAATGAGCCGAAACCTGGCGTTTTCGCCGCAATTGAATGATAGACCTCCAATGCATCTGTCCGACGGCAGATAATGCATACATGCAAATTGTCATAAACAGTACAATGAAATAGTACAATTTGATTAATTCTATTCGTTTACATTGGTAAAGATTACATGTTTACTTAACAAGAAAACCACATGCTTTAACTCACTTTTTTAAATTATCAAGACAGTTGAATAACGTTTGGTAAATTAAATTTCGTCAGACTTTATGAAATCTCGCGACTCTGTCACAGTGTCCTAAACTGAACATTAATAGCTTCGACGTATAAAGACGTCACCAAAAGATATAGAATGGCTAATCTCTTTTCCCAGATTTTTCTCTGGACATTGACCTTTAAACCCGAACACAATGCTTTAATATTCTTGCTGCAAGAGTGGTGATGCATATTTCTTAATGCGGACGTCCTTCTCTCCGAGAAACTGTTTATACATATCAGAGTAAACATCTTTTAAGTGAGAAATGTAGAAATTATCAAGTCTCATTAATTTCAAATGAATTAATCACTTCGACAAATCTTTACGGCTTTCCCACCATTTTCTAAACGTCACTTAGCTCGCCCGACGTTAACACCTTTTCTTCACGCACTCACGCATTCTATCACAAGCAATGAACTAATACATATGGTTTCGCGATGGTTTCCGAGCGTGCGAAATAAGCAACAAAGCCTACGTTTAACGATATTAAAAACCAAAAAAACTGTAATCGTTAATTAACGACAAAAACAACTTGATTAATTTGTACGGAATGATTAATTTATACGGAAAAATTGCTTTTACTCCGCCGATGTTTTTAACGACTTATTAAAATTTCTCGCTCTAGATTTCGCGGTCGAAACGCTGTCGCCAATCATTCAAGTGTCGTGGGACGCAATTAAAACGCGAAACGGTCCCGAGGACAGTAGAAATGTTGCGTAGCGGGAAAATAAACATGCGCTCTCAATTGGGCGCGTCGCCCGCCACCGGGTTGCCACACACGTCAGTCCGCGGAATCGGGCTAATCTTTGCACGAGGACCAGAGATTAGGCTCCGTTCTTATGGCAATAAGGCCTCCCTATAGTCCTGCCCTACGTTCTAGAAGGCGTTAAGAATCAAGAAACTACCTCTTTCTTTAATAACAACCACGCAACTAATAACTGTAGTGAGAGGTTCTACATGAATCGCCTAAAGTTATTTTTGAAATACAAATCCCTGACACTAGTTTTAATTCGCATGATTCGTTGTTAAGGTTAAATTGTGAGGTTTTGAAAGATTTGAAAGGTGGTAGAGCCACGCAGCAGCTTCCGCTGCTGCTGAATTGACTGGTTTAACCACGACCTCACAGAAAATCGGCGTGAAATGGAAGAATATGCTTCCGCGTTTCGTCCGATGAATGGGGTGACTGGTGGCCCACCTCTTCAGCCCATTCCCTTCCCCTCCCTCCGTGTCCAAAAAAAATTCCCACTTTAAAGGCCGGCAACGCATTCGCGAATGATGCGAATGTCCATGGGCAGTGGTTATCGCTCGCGCTTAGATAAGCTGCTTACTAGTTTGCAGCCTACCCCATAAACAAAATCGTGGTTATTAATTAATAATGAGATGTTTACTCTTTTTGATATCAACGATATTCCAACGAGCTGAAAAAGAAATAACCAGTTCGCCGTTTTTGTTGTAAATTTTGTAGTACTCGTATAAATTCGATTATTTATTTATATTATTTAAACCTTTGCCCATTCTTGTACTAACCATTATTGAAAATATAGCAAAGGAGATGTAATATTTCAATAAACAAATATCTAAAAGATAGGTGTGTATGGTGTATACGTTATGCCATTTATGAAATGAATACATGTTTAGGCAAATATGTATTCGATGCAGTCGCAAAGCCATTACAAGTCACATCTCGCGTCGTATTTTGAGTCATGTCGTGTTTATTACCGCAGTTTACAGAGCATCGCATCGTTTAAAATCTATCGACTGTTACTTAAAAGGGGTTTCGGGTAAAAAATGTGGCTTCCGAATACGTACCAAAGCGATAAAAGGGTTCCGTCGATTTCAAAAGGTTATTTTTTGAGTCAGCGAAACATTGATGGGTAAATATCTGTAGTTTTTATTATTACTGTGTACTTTTATTTTACGATGCTCGATGGAAAGATTAAACTTACTATACTTATTTTTCAAAAATAATTAATCTGTGTTTTTGTTATAAAACTTTCATCGCTATAATTATCGGAAAGCTAAAGTTATTAAGTGAAGGTAATAATTTATTTATTCCCTTGCTAATCAAGGAACAAATTTAACCCATCTCGCTGACGTGTTAACAGAAGAACCATATTAGAAGAATATTACCCATATTTTTTTAATAATAATAATAATGATTTATTTCTCATCACATCAGTTTTACAAGATAAATAATTGTAACGTAACAAAACGTACAAAATTCTGAAAATGTGGGAGACTGATGCCTAAGTTAAGCAATGCCTGTATTTCAGGTCATCAGGTCCCCCTGGTCCCCAATTAAAATTTATTAATAAACAAATAATATACAATACGTATTTCTTGGGGTCTATTTTCACCGGGCAAACTGTGATTGAAACGTTCTAATATCAATAATGTCGTTGTCCTAACTTCATCGTGTTTCCTAACAATGAACTGATACTGATAAGACTAAATTGTAACTGCCTCGTTCTGTCGAGTACTGAACGCTGAACTGTCTCTCAGCTGTAAAGTTCAGATGCGAAGGCAAAAAGAGATCCTTTCGGCGACGTCGGTGAATTAGTTCCGCGTAGTTAGCGCGCGGGGCAATCGACCTCGCCGGCGGCGCCTGCCCAACGCATCTGACGGTGCCCACCAAAGAGTTTATGACGAACAAAAAATACTACAGACTTTAAAAAGATACTACAAGCTGTGGTGAACCCAGGGCCGGATTTATGGGAGGGCGACTAGGGCTAGAGCCCCGGAGCCCCCACGATATAGACTTCGAAAATAAAATCTTCTAAATTTACTTATGTTTGTTTGTTATAAGAATTTACTCGGTTCCACAACAAAATTAATAATAAATTTATTGTAAAACTCGATTGAAAATAATTGTGCATATTATTTGAAGATAACTAGGAGGCCTCCACTCCTTTGTACTATCCAGGCAGGGCCTCCAGATCTCTAAATCCGGCCTTGTGTGAGACACAGCATGCCGATAATCTTGTATGAACTAAGAGTTTTAGAGTAACGTTTGAGATTTTTAGTACCCTATTTAATAATTTGATCAATGCGTGTTTTTATATTCATAAAACACGCATTGTCCAAGTTATGTTCTTAAAAAGTTATGAACATACGGTAATATATGTTCATTATTATTATTATATTTCTAAGAACATATGCATATAAATAAAGATTATGTGTTTTATGTTCATAATAAGTACATTGTTAGCCATCACTACCGTCATTGTTAAAGTTATTATCGATTATGTATTATTTCAAGAGATGTCACCACAAGGGTTGGCAACTGCTAGAGGAGTGTAAGGATATTATTCCATTTGACACATAAAGTGATTAGCTAAATTTAATTTCGTGAAGCCAACGTTTAACAGTTAGAGAGGTGCATACAGAGTTGTCGATAAACACTCTCTGCTCGCATGATTAAAATAAATACTCGGGGCGGCAGTCGCGAAATGCGGACAGCTGCTAGTCGGTGGATAATTGAAAACGCGATTTATACGCTCGCCAAATTTATCGACATCCACGATTTATAGTAAGCGCACTGCCTTACGTGGTTGCGGACGCGGCGTTTCATTTTTGTTTGCACTGCCTGTACGATTTTGACAGGCTTTTATTTACAGTGTACAACTGGTTTTGTAGTGCTTAACGAGTCCTTACAAAATTGTAGATATGGGACAGACAAACGTTCTAACCTGATATTTTAATCATAAAATATACACAAGCATACAAAACTATGGGAGGTTATCCTCTCATTGTTTAATATCTCCAGGTTTATTTTATAAATACTTATTTATTTAAAGAACTTACGAAGGATGCAATATATCACAAATGAGTATATATTCCACAAAATAACATAAAATATATTTAAAACCGATGGATGTAAATCTATCAGAGAAAGTAAATCACACACACAATAACATAATTGTCACAGTGTTCTTATCTCAATTGTTTGTTTTTAAACGCTCCTAAATGCCTGATTAACTTTATCTAACAATTTATAGTCGGGAGGTATTTTAAGATAATCAAAAAATTTCACAATGTTTTAGATATGATAGATATACATATCACGAAAGAAGACATTATTTAAATATACTATAACAATATTATTTTAATTTTTCCAATCTAAATAATTTTCTATATAAGTACAAAAGGTACTTTATCATTGCATCGAATGATCTGACAAAATCCACTAAAACATTATACACTCGTTTCTACACCAAAATTACGGTAGCGGGATCATTCCTCTCTCGAATCTCAAAAACAATTATGGAATACAATAAATTTGAATGTTTCGCGCCGTCGGCATCGAACCCGGTCCAATTAGGAGCCAAGCGCGTCGGCACTAAATCTCCTGTGGCTACTACACTACACTAATTCATACGCGGCCGCCAACGAGCTCTCGTAACTGTCTATATCGACAAGGGCTTTAGCAGCTTCTTGATTATCGATATGTTTTTGCGCCGTCTACAAGAAAGACTAAACACATCCTTTGTTGCTAAGTATTCACAGTGAATACACGGTTGCTTTTAATTTGTGTATACGAAATGTATACCAAATTCATTTAGAGTCCAGATCCCGGTACCAGTTTCGTTAAATTAATTAATCTCTCCCTCGTTCCAGGCGGCAAGAGAAAAAGTAAGCAATCCTGCATATTAAGGCAAAATTTTTAATTTATCGGAATTTTTTTAAAAGAATCAGTTTAAAGTAGCCATAGTTATTAATTGTTCATCTGTTCATAATATTATAAAACAACCCCTGATGAGAAAGATGGAGACAAAATAAATATTAACTGACTATTTTACAGCTATCATTTTGTACTTTCGTGTTTCGTACGGTGAGTGAGGTGACCGGTGGCCCTCCCTCCCCTTTCTCCCTCTTTCACTCCCCTATCTACCACTGCCTCCATCCCCTGCCTTTCTCCCTTCCTCTCCCTCCCCTTCCTACCC
>DWHQ01000138.1:0-17584 GCA_018247955.1 Eurytides marcellus marcellus | reverse complement strand
AAAGAAATCTTTGGTCACGCCATGTGCTCTGTTTTGTTTTTTATCATTTCAAATAACTAATATATAACTAAAGTTGCCAGAGAAGTACCATCCGAAAGCTTTTTTCCAAAGCTTCACAATCATTAAATCAACAACGCATCAGAATTACAAGGAAAGCGGGTAAATAAAATTCTATTTCCGCAAAGTTTACAAAGAACGTACCGAAATTTGTAATTTCTTCATTTGATATTAAGCAAAAAATAAAATAAGAGCGTTAAAATTTATGATTGTCTCATTATTCTGATTTCACAATCCTCACAATCCTATCCTAATCTATCCTGTATTTTGGGCTGTCAAAATCTATAATGGTGCTTATATTAAGTATTGTTTTATCGATACATCGAAAAATATCGATTTAAGCTTTCCGAATGATGCATCGCAAAAAAACATCGATATATATTTTAAATGAACATTACTAATATGATATTAATATATCATCATTACAATATAATATTAATTATCACAATGACCACATATCGTAATCCTAATATGACAGTTAGCTCTTGGACTATTAAATTAGATTAAGCTATAGATAGCTGATTTTCATATAAACTTAAGTACCTTTCTGCGAAAGCCTTTGATTTGATATCTTGCGCTATATTTACCTTTGTTATTTTTGTTCCGTGAAAGTATGTAAAACTTGAAAGCTCGCGGACTTATCTTTATACTACTATCTTAGTCTTACAAACATATATATTTTATATAAATAGCATAGCCGTGTTAGTAGCGTTATTTAAGGATCGTACCGGTAAAGCAAGGTTAAGGCCTTAAGGTATGTACACCCATAAGGGTTTTCGTCCACAAATTAAATTACACATCAACCCGCTAATGTAAAGAAAAAT
Source organism: Eurytides marcellus marcellus (assembly GCA_018247955.1). Classification (NCBI taxonomy): domain Eukaryota; kingdom Metazoa; phylum Arthropoda; class Insecta; order Lepidoptera; family Papilionidae; genus Eurytides; species Eurytides marcellus. The sequence continues at coordinate 16,703 of DWHQ01000138.1, read as the reverse complement.
TGGGCATGACTAAGATTATTTACAACTTGTGTGTGGCTAATTTTCTCTTTCTTTTTACTTTTTCTTTCTAACCGAAAAAAGATAAAGGCTAGGTGGAATCGCGACATCTAAATCATAAAGACGATAGTAGTAGAAACTGTATGAGGAAAATGGTTTATGAAAGATTTCCTGTGTGCCTGACCCACATTCATCTTTTTAAGATCTTACATTAGCCGAGTTAAAAATGTAATTCTTTGATTTCGTAAAAGTTAATGCATTATGTGCGTATTAAACTAATCCATTTTTTTTGTTCTCGATCATAATATCTTCGTCCCAAATCCGGTTTATATTATTAACTATACAATTTTATGTACGAATTAAAAATTCATTGTCTCCTATTTAATATAAAAAAAAAAACCTTTTTTCCAAATGCGATCGTACACTTCATGTACATACCGTTTTGAAGACTATAAAATTGTAAAGTATTTATGGTCAAGTAAAACAGATAAATAAATAATAACTTAACATTATTAATAAAGTTAACCATAAATCCATTTTTATAATATTGTTAAAAGTGTGTTCGTGTAAATGTGTAAAATGTTTTAAACACTGTATTTTATATTCCTCTATTTCAAGCTACGCGCTAATGAGTAAATTTGGCCTGGTTTCGATTCGCTCTTAAACAACAAATAATGTTTATGAATATAAACTAACTAACTGCCATATCAATTTATTCCTAGTCTTGGTCAAAGAAACAGATATAAAAGATTTGAATTGTCGTATTTGATGTATTGGTGTGTTTTGAAAGACGTCAGCTTTGAATATTGTATCCAAATTCTGTATAAACAAATCAGGATAAATCATAAGTGCAATAATGTATAATTATAATAAGGACCTTTGTTAATTATGCATATTTTAATAATCCTAAGTATTTAATTATAGCTAAGATTAAACAGAAACAAAGAGACTGTCATATAACAGGTGACAATTTAAAGTATCTATAAATATGAAGTATTAATAAAAAAACGGATAATCCGACCCAATCACAAACATGTGGAGACCTTAACCAAGACCGTGGGAATGCCGCACCTGTCGTCCGTCTCAACGAGTGTGTTCAGTATGGCATCAACAAGTTTATAATTGATGAAACGCAACTGCCACTTCCAGGGACTTGGAAAGTATAGTGTCGGAGACATCGGTTTGAAAGCCTTCATATATATGAGAGAGGGCCGTGACAAATCTTTAATACATATGAATTGAAGTTGAATCTGCAATATTTTTTCATTGTTATATATCTATTCTACAAGCAAGACTTTTTTTTGATTGAAGTGCTTGTTATTGAGGTATTTTAAGACCTAAAAATGTCAAAACAGTTATATACCAAATTGTTTTTATTAATTATGAAATTAGTGGGCACCGTCGGCTACCGTAACGCCACAAGCAAACTTTAATAATAAATATTTATTTAATTTCTTGTAAACCACAAAACCATATACAACAAATTGAATAAAACCAATATATTAGGAATCGTACGTATAAAATGATCGTCCACGAGAAAAAAAACTAACCTTTTTTCGGGTCCATGTTGAATTTCTTCCTGCCTATGCTCATCTGTTTGGCTTTACTATTCTGTTTGCACTCCTCTTGGCCGTCCAGAGCCTCGAGCTCCGCAACCACCTCGCCCAGCTCATCTTTGAGTTGCTGCAAATAAAATTAACATTCGTGAATTTGAGTCTAATCGAGCTTTAATAACATGGTCGATGGAAAACGTGGTATTAAAAATGGGTCAAGGATTTTTGAGATCGAGAGGGTTCGTACATTTAGGTTATTTGAAGAGTGCAGTTGGGTTCAAATATAGGACGCGGTGCTAGCATAATACACTCTCCAATGTAAAATATAAAAATATTCTTAAAACGACGTTACACTTAGCTATATCTGACATTTGGTGATAGAGATATAAACATATAACGGTAGAATATGTTTTTTGGTGAAATATTGGGAATACCGTTAGTTGTAACTTAATTATTTCAGTGTATAGTCGGAGTAATTATATTGTTTACTAAATGCAATACTTTGCATCTTCCATTCGTGTCATGTTCTACATGTAATTTTTTCTTATTAAGGTTCTTTTTTCACAGTCAATATGATCAAAATATAAAACATTCAGCGTAATAGTTTCAGCTACAATTTATAGGCAGCGGCAAAATTAGCACAAATTTTGGTTTATATCGTCAGATGGGAATTCAAGCACGCGTTCACTGGACAAATCGATTAATAACTTTATAAAAATTAGTACTAAATTTCACACCGAAGACGTTAAAAGAAAGAACATTGTTTTTTTTTATCCCTTTCACAATATGGATTAAAATAAATGTACAGTACGATGCCTAAATGCAAATGCAACTTCCATCTACCTACATGAAATGAATAAGAAAAGGTAATGTTAAAACTTTCACACAAAAACTAGAGTTGTTCAATTTCACCATTACGGTTCATATGACGCCAAAAGACTTTGATTAGTGTTAATCTGATGCGGTTTTTATTTCGATATACAGATGAGTATATGTCAGGATAGAGTCCTGGGACCGCCGACACGTAAAACTTGCTAAGGAACATTCCCTTGACGTACTATGCGGTGACAAGGTGAACCACAGCGCTGGGCCACGCTCAAGATTAGAATGTGCCAGATTTCGTTCAACGTTTCAACGAGCGCGATATTACGGGTGGAGTAAAAGCTATTTCAGACACTTAGATATTTACTTATGACAGACTGCTTGTCATATTGTCAGTCTGTCATAAGGAAAAAAAAAAACTTGACATCGAGTGATGACCGCGGCCCAAAGACTCTCCTAACTAACGCATCAGAAATCTTGCAGGTGTGATTCCAATCACTGAAATAGTTGGCCGCCGAGTACTTAACTGACCGAACGAAATGCAAAAACGTAAATACTTTTATTTTACATAGGTCTTCCCCAATGATTTCCCAAATCAAACTGCTCCGTAAGGAAAAGTGATTAAAATAAATGAAAGAAATGAAAGAGATGAAATTTCAGTGCTCGTGACGGGCTTTTATGCAGTCTAATAGGCGGACGCAACGTTACAGTTTTGTAACTTGATGAATACAGATTTTATTTTCCCAATATAAAAGCTTTAATCATACAAGGATTAGTAGCGATGTATTAAATCAAAATCTTCAAGTAATTGAATGGGTGCTAACCTTATGCCAAATAAAAAAGAATGGTAAAGTGAAATGAAATTAAGTAAACGAAATATTAAATAGTCACATGCAAAGAGATGATTAATAAATCAGGAAAATACATATTGTGCAATAAGTCGTGCACATAATGATTCATATTAAGCTCAAATTCGTATGAAATCAACAAGGTTAACGATGTGACAAACACATCAATATGGTTATTTTTTTTATATGAAGAACAAAGCTTATGCACATAACAACCTATAAAAACCCCTTTGTTAATAAGAAAAAAAAAGTATCGACATACCTTAACTATGTCTCATAACTTAAATAAACAAATACTAAGAATAACACAAAACTCATTGCGATTTACACCTGCACACACACTTATAGAAATAACATAGACAAAACTCCACGGAACGCCGGTGGACACAAAAAGACCTGTTCCTGCAAGTAACGAGGAGCGCAAATAAAAAGACCTAAGAGTTTTGCTCAGTCATGTACAGGTCTCATACGTACCGGTCAATAGATGTTCAATACAGTAGAAGAAACCGGCATATGTAGTCCTGCCTATAAATTTAATTAAAATAGCTATATTTGCTATGCATACAAATTTTCATCGTGATCAATTCAGTGGTATTTATGAACTTTAGCGATAATATATTACTTTATAAACACTTATGTATAACACACGTAATGGATAAAATTCAATTTATTAATGAATACAGTAAAGAATGCAGATTCAAAGCCCACGGACAGAAAGTTTAGAAAAGTCAACCTTTAAATTTCGAAAAAGAGTGGATCCTTTTAAATTCAAAACACAGAAATTTATTTTTTGCATTTCTGTCTATTAGAAGAATTAACAAAAACGGTTTTAAATTGACAACAACTAAGATGGTAAGATATATACAAAAAAACTCGGCTTTTGGTTGTCGGTTCATGATCTAATAAAAATTTTGTGAGTTAATTAAACTAAAACAGCCTGAAATATGGTCTACAATTAACTTTTAACTAACTATGAAATGTGAAGCCATAGGTGTAAAGCCCCTGGAGTCTTCCAACTCGCAGGCTGCGTCAACAGTGCAGGTGTAGTTAATTATCAATTAAATAGAATTAGTTTTACGAGAACTGAACTTGACTTTGAATAAAATTACAATTAAAACAATTTATGAACATTACAAAAAAAGGGAAAACACATTAAAAACAGCTGCGCATTATCAATTATATTATATTAGTGGCGTCCGTTTTTGATGAGATATCGCTGAATTCTCATGCGATAGGAATATATATGTAGACGTGGTAGCGACAAAAATTACTTTGCATTTAACATAACCTACTTTACAACGAACTAAATTAGTTCATTTAAATTTAAATAAACTCCAGATTCAATCATGTCCATTGGTTGATTTTATCACCCAACATTCAAATACTCTGAACGGAATAGGTTTTTTGAATATTTTCTCTAAATGTTTCGACTGTTTAAAATAACACAGAGTATCGATACAGATGAGGAAAAGCGATTGTGAGTTCGAAACACATACGGGGAAAAAAACTGGGTGACATAAGCCTCGAGTATACCTCTTATACTTTGTGTTCATGATTTTACGTTAATAAAACCTCTGTAACACAGGGACATAATTTCCTAATGCAGGAGTAATCAGGAAAAAATAAAATATTTTTTAAGCGTATAGTTAAGCTCGTCTATACGTTTTACCATATGTGGCTCCATTGACTATTATAAAAAACGACTAAATAGACACTACCGCATTTTGAATATCAGTCGAAGTTTTTAATATCAGAAGAAGAATAAAAGTCGTTGTTGCAATCTCCTCAAATCTTCAATTTGTCTGATAACAAAGTAATTACATTGTCACTTATATAGTATGTCATATTCTTGCTATTACAAACATCTGTACTTTTTTGTAACAAGGAAAATTATTTCCTTGAAAATTATCAAATACATATTTTTTATAATCTTTTACTGCGAAAAATCGGTGTCAAAAATCCTCAAGGGACCTTAGGACCTTGCAGATCTACAATGTTGGCCGAAATTGAAATGGAATTTTTGAAATTGAATGGAATGAAATTGTTATATTAATTTATACTATTCTGTTGTAATCAAAGTCAGAAACTACGAGAAGTTACGATATAAATCATAGATCCTCATAAGCCTTCAAATATGAAGGCGTGAAGTAGTGATTATATTATTGAACGACAATGTGCCGCTCAGTTTTACCCGTGTAAAAACCGATTACGTGTTATTACACTGCCAAAGAAAAAGAATAAAATTGTAATGTTTAAGGTTTACACATTAACCCCGAAACACTATACGAGGAGCGGTCAAAAAGTTAGCGGAAAAAAGGGTTGGTGGGGGTAGGTTAATTAATCCAGGTGGTTACTAGTCGAACTATTCATTAAGGTATAAATACCAAATATGAACCTAATGGGATCATTAACCTCTGAGTTATCGACCAGTGAACAAATCAATTGGAATGAAATTAACCACTATGGAAAAAAATTAATATCGCGCCATCTTTAAGTTCCTTACCAAGCAAGGAAAATCACCTCAAACCATTTTCCAAGAGATGTAAGCAGTTCATGGGGAATCTGCCCCTAGTAAAACCATGGTTTACAAGTAGCATGGCTTTTTCAAGCAAGGCAGCGACTCCATTGACGATGACCATCGCTCTGGACGGCCAATTGAGGCCACCACTCCAGAAATCATCGAGAAAGTAGAAAAATATGTAGTGGAAGACGCCCGATTGAAGAAGAAGCAGCTAGCAGCAAATGTATTAATGTTAAGGGAGATTATATTGACAAGGAAAAATAATTTGATATTTAATTTCACCACCTATTCCCCCAACTATCATTCATATCATTCCGCGAACTTTTTGACCTCCCCTCGTATATGAAAAAGGGTAACATTAGAATAGTAAGTTACTAAAGACGACGTAGTAATAAAAACCCCAAGGGATTTGTCGGTTATGAAACATTCTGAAGAGTAGACGCAAAACATTCAATTGAACTATTAGAGGCAGTCTTTGTCATTCGCCACTAGGCACACGAAACACAGTTTCAAAATTATAACATGAGTGAGGATTGTTTTACTACAGTCTTCACTAACGAAACTAGTTGCGACGATACATAACATAAGAGAAAAATCTTAATGCAGCCTCAAATAAGCACAGAATGGGCTCCCCTTCCGACCCGCCACGCTTCGGTTGCGACGCGCTAACATAATTTGCGGTCGCCAACCCATTCCCCCGAGGAACGAAAGGGCTTTCCTTGTCTAGACGATAGTACAATACCAAAAGCCCCAAAAGCTGTATACCAATACTATTAAGAATATGAGTAACCCAATGGACGAGATTAATTTTATTTACTGTTGAACTAATGCCGTATGTAAAACTGTTAGTCGTTAAAGAAAACTCTTTACTTCAATATGGAATTCTCTAACACACACGTACTTGGTTTGCTTTTGCTTTTCAATTTTTGGTGATCATCCTAGGTGATAGGTGAAAGTGACGTAGTCATTAGAGAAGCCGCAAGAACTATGCGTGAATATATTGTTATTGGATAGAAAGATGAACGCGGGGGAGCTGTCGGATTAGAAGCGACTTTAAATTAATACGGTCGCATTTTAAAATATACTACAATATAAACGTCATCGTTTTATAAGGCCCTAAAATGATGATACGAGATAGTGCGCCTTATGGTACGCGATCCGCTTCCCTATTATAACAGTGCTACACAGAACTTGCTTGGCCCAGTGGTGGCCAGAGATTTGTAATGGTATCTGCATGTTCAGTAATTACGCTGGCAACATTTTCTTTATTAGGAAATAAAATTATGAGATGGGAAAGTCGTGCACAATGGTAAGCGATAATTTTTCAAACTGCTTGGCTCTGCGCCGAAATCGTCACCCGTCGAGATATAAAATAGTCAATCTCAATGCCCAGTATATACACTGGTAACATGCTGAATGTAGCTTGGTGGCAGAATAATTGGCAATGTAGCGGTACAAAACAAAAATGTCTGATTTCAACCCGAAGAAGGTTCACGACTCGTCCGATTTTATTTTTGTATTTCAATTACGCGATTTCTCGTCAATTGTCTACAGACTTTTATGATTCGTTTTTACTGTAAAGGGTTCATAAAAGGTTGGTCCCATATAAATTTCTTTGTTATTTGATTTTGGACTTCTTAAATACACTTGGTAACTCCTTAAATCGAGTTGGAATGTATGTTTAGGGTATTATTATATAAAGTCGGTATTTTTTTTGTGTTATAAAATTCTTGTTGACGAAAAAAAAAAAACAAACAAAAAAAGGGGAACGGAATAGCCACCTAAACAAACTTTTCCTTATCAACGTCGCGGCGCGTGGCAATGAATCTTTTCCCTTGGGTACTTTATAACACGATGGTACCTATGATGTTACATTTTAAGCTATATACGCCTTGTTAAACTTAAGGTCTCGTTTATTTATTTATTTTACTCAAATCGTAGAAGCCCAAGTGCCGTCAAATATTTGAAACAGTGGTCAACATAGGCTAATACAGCGGATGTACTATACGTGGATAACGTAAATACTGCACATTAAAATTCATTTCTTCTTACAGTAAATGAATGCCTATATATTGAATACAATGATTGCTAATATAGCTGATAGGATCTTCGACCCTTCCGTGGAACAAAGTATAAAAAACTCGCGATGATTCAACCCATTTCAATGGCCGGTCCCTCCGAGCGGGTAGTACGGTTGACAATAACTTGAATATCGCACTCTCACATCGCCTATGCGCATTTGCAGGCCTATAAGAGCGATGTTTATTACCCCCTGTCTAGACGAGTTTTTGCTGGAGCTGTATCAGGTGCCTGGATGAAAATTCGTTTAGAAATCCCTTCTTTATACAGAATGGGACATGTATAATTAAGTTTAATTTTTTTTTTGTTAATTTAAATAACGCTTTTAAATTTACTATTTGTTTTTGAGATTTTTTTCTGTGATATATTTGATACGGAAATACAGCGTAAATTGTACTTGCAATTTTTGGTACTTAAATATTAAAAATAAATAGAATTAAATGTGTGACAATTCAATTCAGTGACAAGACAATTTTGTAAAGTAGCTATAAAATAAAACTCAATTTATTTTCTAGTTACTTAACAAATATTTTAATAAATTTATAGAATGAAGATAAAATCATTGAAATTTATTTGTAGTCAGTTCTGATGCTCTTTTCAAAAGACAATCCATGTACTGAAGCGATTATGATTAAGCGTACTTTAGTTTTAAAAGAAGTTCATCGACACAAATTCCATTATGGTACATACTGCTTAGTTATATTGTAAATGTGTGGGAAACATTAAGCGATTTATAGATAACGTAATTCCAACGATTAGTTATCCCTCACGAACTCTTTAAGATACGGTTTTACAATAAATCCATATCTTGATGATATTGGTAAATTATATCCACGTTCAATTATGGGGAAGTTAAACCTTTCACTAATAAAAGTGAATGTGCTGAAGTCAATATTCTCGTAAGCGGTCTCGGACTTCGTAACATAAATTACTTTCTTGCACTTATGTTTTACGATAATGTTTCGGGTTCACGTCTTCACCGCTTACCTACAGATTTATCACATAATATCAAACTATTAACCAATTGAGTAAACATCACAGATAAGTGGTTAGAGTTTAAAACTATAAATAGAACATATAAACTGTAATAATAATAAATAAATAATCTTTATTTCAAAAAGATGACACTACGTCCTAAGTAATTGGATAATCGGAATGACGACGTATTCATACGAAATATTTTTTGCCGTTTAGAGCGCTTTATTAAAAAAAATTATGAGATTATGTGGTCAGTTTCGTAATATTTTTCAAATGTTAGACGAAATATCAGCCACGAGTCATGCATAAAAACTTATTTATTAAACCTTTAACATTTAGATGTATAAAATGTAATACTTACTTTTAAATTTAGAATTAATAAAAAAGTTATGCAAAAAATACAATTTTTTTAGTTTTACGTGTTACGCGTAGTCCCTCCCTCCTTTGTACTGTGGATTTCATTTGACCATAGCTATAGCGTATGAGATGGATGGCGCTACTACATCCATTTTACCGGCTGAGGTGTGGCGAATACGATAATTGTCCCATCGTGTGGAAACATGTGTAACAGTAGATTGCTTATTGCATTATTACTTTTAAGTGGCACTCATGGCTTTTATTACAAAATTATATAATGTTAGAGACGTGGCAATATGGAACATTATATTTAAAAAAAAACAATATAAAAGACAATAATTACTCGAAAATCCTTAAATTTTTTGTTTTAAGTAATTCTTTATTTATTACTATATACTAAATATTTTATATCTTTTTACAGTATAAATTACATGACGCTTTTACTTAATCTGCAACTCTCGCTGATAGCACATCTCCACACGTAAGAGCTTTTACGTTTTTAGTTAATAAAGAGCTTAAATAAATTTGATTCTTGTTTTAAAAGAAGGTTCCTCATTATCCTTTATTAACATTAGGGGTTAACGCATTCTTTTTTTAGTCTGCAAACAGACCGAGTGATACATCACATTGCGGGGTGAGTAATGGTATTGTACAGCTTACATCCTGTCGCTTGCGCGTTCATCTGACTTTCAATTAAGAGAGAAATTACTTAGTGCGTACACGTCGGGCACTTGAGTGTGCTCTTTAAATGAAGTGCGTTGGTGGAGTGTGGCGTCGAAGAAATGAAGATTAATACGGATCGTTCGATCAACGCTGGTATCTAAGTTAGTCTAGACGAATGAATTGGCAAAGTTGTCATTTACTAGTTGGGAATGATCAACATTGACACAATAATTACATATAATGAGGACACTAAATAGGATTCTGACTAGATAAGCAAATTTAGATAGGTAATAAGTCTCGAAATCTAGCGCACCGTAATCTCAAATCTCAAAAATAAAATCTTGATATAAAATAATCAAAATCTTTCCACAACAATGTCTAACAAACTATACATTTGCCCCACAGTTTTCTCAATATATAATAAAATATAGTGCGCTAGACAGTCTAATTAAGAGTTAGTTTTTATACAGCATGTGTATATTTATATAAATGAAAGTCACTCAGCAATACACAGAAAGCACTTACGATACACTTAAATCGCGTCATTAACTTATTTTAACTGATTTTATAATTAGATTGACATTTTCGTCCATCTCCACGATTATATTTAAAATATTCAAAACAAGAGAAAACAGACTTATTGAGCCGTTCTTTACTTTCAACAAGCGTCATTTACAATCAGGTGGGACATAAACGGCAGTAAAAGGCAAAAAAAGTGAACGTTTTGCAAGAGATAGAACGACAAGATTACATTCATCTCTATATTTTTGTAAGCTGCTGTACAAAAAACATAGCTTGATTGGAGACGTATGGGAATACACCGGGAATTAGGCGTACGAAATCGTTTTAATGTTTACATTTTGTCAATTGATTGAAGTAGCAAGAGGCCCACTCATTTAATAGCTGGCGACATTTCTAGTTGAGGCTGTTGCAGAGCACATATCATTGGATAAAACCTGTTCCCGATTTTCATCTTTTTATGCACATACCTAGGAACGCCGATGAAAAAAGAAATTGATATATATTTTATCACAAAAGATTCAGTAGTTTTTGGGGTACCTACAATGTACTATAATAAAACTGAGGGGTTTCGTAATGTATCGGACGAGCGTCGATTAAATGCGATCGGACGAAATGTTTTTCGTCGAGATTAAGCCGAAATATAAATAGCAAGCCGGTAAAACCGTTACGTTACGGTGCTCTTACAACCACCGTAACAGTCCATCGGACGCCCGAAAAAACTTTCCACATCAAACGCACGAGAGACATCGTATAAATTAAATGTTAATCTTAAATGCTAATCGCGTGTAAAACAGCATAGATACGTTTTCTTATTTTACGACAGGTGGTGGTTTACTGGTTATATGGTGCGCTACCTAAAGGAGGCACGCTTATCTTCTCACCGGAAGAAATAAAGGTACAGACAGTAATACTTTTCACTTTCTTCCGGACCAGTCCTGCCATGTGATATTTTTTTATGGAGGAGACAAGCAAGCCAGGCACTTAGAAGCAACACGCCCGCTCATAACAACACTGCCACTTCGTGTTTTGGACTGACTAAAAGCTCCAAACTAGTGTGGCGTTGTGCATCACTGTTCAGCCAGAGAAACAACGAAATATTACTGATTTGCAGTACGTTAACTGGCAATTCCATGGTCAGTAGTCGCAGTGTCGCTCTACCACAATGAAACAGTCTGATGACCAAAAAGATCGCATAATCTACTGTAATCTTCACTCACAAAACAATATGGATGCAATAACCGTTGTCGTAACGTCTAACTGCGCCACATCCGTTATTATAAACAATTGAATTGAGGTAAAAGTGTGACCCCGAGCTCAGTAGCATTATTGCGTAATAATTCAACAACACTTTCGTCGGATTTCACAATCAGAAAGAAACACTTCAGTCACGGTTCTCAGCGAATAGGATTAGCTGGAAAGCTATGGTTAGCCTACAAAGCATAGCAGATTTACTTAGTTCCACTTCTTCCCTTCTCCATTTTTACAAAATTAAAAAAAAAAATCACATTAAACCACAAATAGCATTAAAAAAGTGAAATACTACTATGCTGACTACCTTTTAATACCCTTATACAAGAAAACCTTTATCTACCTATAAAATATCCGCCCCGCAGATTTATAACAAGAATTTTATATATTTTATTTTCAATAAAAAAGCGCACTATTAGTGCATTAGCTATTATTCTAGCCATAAGTGAAAATGAAAGATAATTAATAAGAAATGTAATTCGGTAATAAGTTGCGATGAATATTGTATTTAATAGTCTGAATTTCGTAATACAAGTTATAACATTCTAAACGTTATCTACTTTGACGCTTATAATTTGTTTACTAGATCGATCGGTTCATGGGTATATAAACGAAAAAGAATTGCCTAATACTACCCTATCGATAAAACGAAGCTACCATGCCGAAATATTTTTCAACACAGACTATTTTAAATCAATTTGTGTAATTTTATTGCTAACGATTAGAAAACTGCTGTAAGAGCCGCCGTTGCAATTTTGAAACGAATCGTAATACCCTGAAACAAATTGATTTCGTAACTTTATATTGGGAAACTCGTAATGTCTATAGATGTCTATCTTTTTTATAACAAATTTCTAAAACATATGAGACGATTCAAATGCTAAGCTTATCCCAACAAAAACGTTAGTTGATCTTAATCGACTAAAGCTTTTATTTTATATTGCTAAGATTGAGGAATTTAGCCTCTAATTGAGTAACTGCCTACTTACGCATTGCCGAGAAATCGACCTCTACAAAAAGGGCATTAGTACTAGGTTGCGAGTAATATGGTGAGGCATCTTCGAATTTGATATTGTCTTTTAGAGATGCCTTTAAATATGTATATCCAAATAATCCCAAAGCGTATTCATGTGAAAAACGTGTAATAAAACAACGCTTCTTAGCCCGATAATAAGTATGTAGACAAAATTACGTTATGAAAAATTGCGATGACGTATTCGAGTTAAGATTTCAAGTTTGGTTTGTAATTTATTCAACTTCAAAAGTAAATCCCTAAAACAACCGTTAAACATTCATAGAATACAGGGATTTCAGGGAAACATTCCACAAAGCTGATTACTTCAATGTGTGTCATGTAAACAACACAATTACTTAAAATTTGAAATACTGTGCTTGGTTTAGTATGAATAAATGAAATTAATAATTTCGTCTCTCACAACAACTGGACTCTGAGATTTTTCATGCTTGAGCTTTGTGTTAACACGACGTGACGTGAAGTAGGAACATACGGAGGGAATCAAATACATCGGTCGTAATAGCCTACCATCAATCTGTATCAAATACTTTGATGCAACGACGCTCGGACAATAGCGAGAGCAATCGTTCGCAATTTTATATGGTGCCATGCGTTTATTGGCTAACAACTTTACAACTGGTCATTTCATTAAGACACGGTTCGTACGTGAAAGACGACAAAGGCCTCTAGCAGAGTTCAGTAGAAGGTTCAATAGTTTTTTTACAACGATAATATATAAAATATAATGCAACAAAATGTAAAATAACACGCCATTGAACGGTTAATCGTGAACGTAGAAATTCGACCATAAGAACCAAAGTAACTTTTAACCAATTATTTACTCGACGTCATTTTCTTGTAACTTAAAATAAAATAGCAAAGTCGCTATTCTCCGTTTCAAAAACTAGACCAACACAAAAATAGTTCAGATAAGATCTATAAATTCTTTTGTGCAAAAAATTACAATCCAACAGGTGCAATTTGACGTTTTAAATACTATTGAAAACTCTGTATCTTTAATCCGTCAATTAAAATTTATAATTTTAATATTTAGTCAAATATCGGTGACAATTGATAAAATGTCCAACAAGCGGCAGTGCGAATCCTTTTACTTTCCCCCTATTAATTCACTTTCCCCGTGTTTAGTAATTTCCGAAGCCGGATGCATACCGAACTCCGATGCTGTCGAAAACGATTCGAAAATATTCTGTGTTAAGATATCTCTATCGACGTTACTTAACGTTAGGTGCAATGTTATTATGTTCAAATCATACTGTACTATACTTATTTAAAGATATACATTTTTAAATATTGTTCTTTTATAAACATTAAATTTAATAATATTGGAAATAGTTTAAGAGTATTGTGTTCTAGATTACGAATAGAACGTATGTGTTAGGGTTAAACCTTTAATTGTTGAAAGACAAATAGTCCAGTTAGTTTTCTTAAAACCTAAAGTAACATCTTAAAATCTTAGTTCTAGAATAATTAACGTAAATCTAAAACTTCTCTTCGTATATACAGCCGGGTTCAAAATTATTTATAAATACATTATAAGTTTACAATACACAGCGCTGACAATAAACTCTAGTTACCAACCCGCCAAAACTACCTTACCAAACTTACTATAAACGAATTCCGTTCGAGTAGAATAATCACAAAGCGGGGTGCATTTATCTACACAAAATGATTCAAGACGAAACCAACAACACAGTTGCGGGACTTTCGACTTTGTGGGCGAAACGGTTCGGCGTACAGACAAATTAATTGGTCATTAAACGGACGAGAATATCTAGCTATATAACTATGTGTTTAACTAGTAATTAATTTAATATCGCCGCACGCGGACGCGACGTGGTCCGCCGCCCTCCGTAGTTCGTTTACCGTCATAGATAAGGAGGGGAAGTCTTAATGAGTGCACATTGGATACTGTTACAAAGGTAAACGCCACGTGTACAAACACAAGTGTCGGTTGACGGCCATTAACGAACAAACGTAATGTATTCCTTCCTACACTAGCATGCTGTGGAAATCACCACCGAATGGAAGTAGCCGCGGAAGGCGATCGATTTCTGTCGGTTGATTAATATTAATTATTCCCATGCATTTATTAATTTTACATTTGCCCGCTACGTGTTAAAACAATCAGGGAAAACGGTTCCTGTTGCCATTTTCGTAATCGTATCATTTGCTTGAAAAAATCTTTAAATGCCGAGTATATATGAAGGAATGAAATTCACAATGTCGCAACTAAGTAATACATGATTACAACAATTAATAACAACGTAAAATACCATGTCTTGATAGGAAACGAACCTCACACTCCACGACACAGGCCGATCAGATCACTTTTCTGTAAAATTATAAATTTTCGGGAACCTAAAACTGAGTAAGTTTCGACAAACAGAAAAGAATTATCTACACAAAATTTCGTACAACAATAACGCATATTATAACTATTAGTCAACGTCTAACGACAATCCATCGGCCTAATGGGCTAGCTAATGTATGTCGGTCTATAAATATTGTAACCTATTTTCGAAGGGCCGTGCATTTTCCGATAATTTGTGTTACGCATGTTAGTCTTACAATAGTTAACTCTTAGTATCAAACATTTATAGTGTCAGGTAACTACGTAATTATTTGATACTATAGATATATATTTTTTATAACGCTGCCCCTATTTAATGGTGGTAATATTTTGTGTTATATTATAGTATTTCACAAACAAATTTCACATCGACAAACAGGCCAGATCCGCAACAGATATATGTTGTTCATACAAATCTTTTCTCCGTATGGAAATCGAACCCACGGCTCGAGGCACCGACGGCAATACCTTGTCATGAGAAATTAAACACTATTATTTAATGTTGTAAATGCATATGTCACTTGTTTTTACTCGATAAATTATTGCTAGATAAATATCATGTTTTACATAACATACTTAAAAGAATTGAACAACGCTCGATGGATGAAATATAGAGTAAATCTTGATTACGAAAGCGAATCCAAGTGTATAGACGTGTAATTCTGTCTTCGATCGATGTAGGTACAATAACAGTGTATCTAACTACGCTGGCATTTGTCCCAATTTCTAAACATTATTACGTCAAAAGGCAGTTGGAAAATAAATCGCAGTGTCTATGTAGGTTGAGCAATTTTACAAATATGTTTTAAGAAGAAATATGTTTATCAGATTTTAAGATGAACCCTTGTTAGAGTCCATCACAAGCATGGATGAGTGATGGTGGAACACCACCATGCTTTCAAATGCATCGTGTGAACATATAAAGATCATTGGAATGTTGTTCTATTAAATTTAATTACAACCCGGCTATTTTATAATTGCACTTTAAAAACAAGTTCTACTTTTGTAAATGAAAACTGATTTTGAATAAAACTATACCTAACAACACAAATTTCCTATTCGATTTTAAGACTTTCTTTGAAGTTCAGTGTCAATAACAATAGAATTTATATGGAACTAACCTTACAACAAATATGGAATCATCAGTTTGTTTCGAAGAGAAATTAACCATATTTACAAATTGTAGTACTCTTGTTATAAAAGTAGACCTTAACTTTATAGTATAATCAAATAATTTTCGATCGATATGACGTTACATAATGTATGAAATCACGCGGTCGTCGGGGACCAATGCCATAAAGATTACGTGTATCAAAAGTCAACAATGAAACACTCGTATTGCCCTTGTAGTTTTGACTGCACACAAATGGCGTAGTGCTTTAAGTGGTCTCCTTGCTAACGCCCCGTGTTGGTGATTCGATCCCGACACGGGACAAAATTTGTGAGATCCAAAATATAGTAGTTTCGAATCTGAGTTTGTGTATCCTTAATAACATCTTAGAAAATCCTGCGTCATAGACAGGGATATTAATTCCGAATGCAGAAGAGTTTTATTAAAAAATAAAGATAAAACTGAACCAGTCATCTAAGCGTCAAGATCTTTTCATACCGGCGATGTAAATCAGTTTCCAATATTAGCTTTTGAATGTTTTTCTTTTTGAGATAAAATTTGTGTTTACTTTCATACTTCCTGCTTTTACAGTGCGTGTAAAAGCAGGAAGTATGTAAG
>DWHQ01000137.1:0-17594 GCA_018247955.1 Eurytides marcellus marcellus | reverse complement strand
GTGTATATGCTTATACTGTTACGTATTTTCAACCATGTATTTATAATGTAATGTTAAAGTTATATTGTTTAATGGTTAATTTAAAAAAAAAATATATATATAAATAAAAATACAGTACACAGGGAAATAATTAATCGTAACTTCTAATAGTTTTAAAACTTTCTATACCATGCATCATATTGACAGTTCTGTGAATGTTTAAAAAGTCGGAATCACATATCGAATAGTTTATTAAATTAACGTTTTTCGAATTCAGATTAACAGAATACTATGTTGTACATCGATTACGCCGGTTTAACAATGTATTAAGCGAATTAGAAAAATGTTTACAATGTCAATCCACATACATAATACGTCGTCAATCTCTCAATCCAATAATGACTCGTATGGCATAGTTGCTAACGTATTTGGTACGGCGTCGTGGATCACGGGTTCGATTATCACCCGGAGACAGCATATGCATGATCTATAGATTTGTTTATTGTTCCGAATATGTGCGATTGAACGTGTCGTATTTGTGTGCCCGTACAAAAAAAAAATCGGATGCAAATTATGCGAAAGTATAGTGATAATAAACATGTATATCAATAAATACGGTTTGTATTTTGAAGACATCAAATTACTTAATTTGTTACTAAAAGTTCAGATCAGAAAGTTTTTTATAAGTGTCAAATTATGATTGAAGAATAAAAAAGAAATAACGTTATGGAAATATAATAAGTGTAAAAAGTCTGTGAGTAAATGTGATGATGTAACTGTGTGTAAGCGTGTTACCGTGGATCATCCCCAACATCTTGGGTTTGCAACGCATTTGTAAATCCAAGATGTTGCGATGTCAATGGACATCGGTGATCGTTCTCTATCATATTAACCGCTTGCTCGTTTGCCTCCTACTTCATTTAAAAATACTGTAACAACAATGAAGGATTAAAAAAAACCTTATGTAATTTTCCACGATGCTATGGGGAGTAATGTATTAAGATTTTTATTTTTGTATTAATTTCCTGACCTTTCCTAGGTTTTTCTTGAACTCTCTCTGAACAAATAAGTAGCAATACAGGCTAACAGAGGTGTGATAAAAAAAATATTAATTAGAAATATTAGTAATCGAGATTTTTGATCAATTTTTTTGTTCAAATTAGATTCTATTATAAAATCGAATAACGACACCAATTTGTATTATGAATTTAAATCATTTAAACTCCTTGAATAGGCTGTTTTTGCATGACTTCTGATTCTAACCGAGATATCTCAAGATCTTTGTGTTTTTATTATGTCACTTTTAATTTGTAAATCTTAATTTATTTCAAGAACCTTTGTTATTACCATGTATAATATTGTTACAATTAATTTATATTATGCCTTTGTACGCCTGTGTTTGTATCAATCTATGTAAGTAGTTCTCATGTAAGTAAATTTTGTATTTGTATGAAAATAAAGATCTCAAACTATATACCATCTTCCCAAGAGAATTATTCTAATAGTAAATTTTTTGATCGCCCACACGAATTAGGCAGCGCTAGGGCGCAAAGTGAATTCAGAGATGTTGATGTGAAACGATGTCACGAATCCGTCGAATCGACATCTCAGCCTTTCTAAGATTACTGACGCAGATAAGCCAATTATGTGAAGGTTTAACATCGATAATGTATTCGAAACTGCTCTATACACTTCGATATTCAAATCAAACACGAATCAATCACCTATGGACGGCACGTTTTGATAGAGAGCTACTCGAATAGGCTCGAATAATTCGAAGATTAGATAGCCCGAGGTGCATACCGTATAAATCTGATATCGTTGTACATTCATTACATTTTGTTGCATCGTTACTATTAAGATGGCATATGTATTTTATCATGAGCGATATACGATTATTTATGTTTTAATTGCTTTAATTATTTTTAATGATTGACATAAGACATGAATGACATTAATTATGAATGACATAAGACATGTTTAAAAAATATTTTTTTTTCCAATTCTAGTTTCATCTTTTAGTTTACTTTCATTATGTCACCTCTTTAAATCAAAATGAAATATGTAAATGTTTAACCCGCACCTGTAAATAAAGAAGTCCCGCCGTTGGGCACAGGCCTCCTCTGTTAAGAGACAGGAACTAAACTATGCATTGCTATTGTCGCTTAATGACCCGTTTGGCTGCTAAGTTATTGGCTTCGGCATCGCAGGTCTTGGGTTCGATCCGGGTGGGACTGGGAACCCGGTACAAATATTTGTATGAACTACAGATAATTATTCCGTATCTGAGAGTTTATCGGCGTGGAATTTATGTACGTAAACGCCCTTATAACACAAGGTATTTTTATCTTAAGCTTAATATAAAGAAAAACTATTGATTCTGAAAAATAAAACTATTACTCTGGATTTTATTGTCACGTTATCGATTTAGTGCCGCCTAAGTGAAAATATTCAAAAGTAAAACACTTTGCACTCTTAATTTGCATGACAAATTAGTTATATTTCAAAATGAGAACGAATTAGCAAAAAAGAATACGTTGTAATACATACTAGTTTATTATGTTGTGCATTATTATGGTAGTTGAATTGAAATTAACTTTTATGTAACGCGTATATTATAGTGTCTGAATCAAGATGTTTCGATTCTATCATCTCATCCCCTTCCCTACTCTTCCTCCTTCTCTCTCTTCCCTCCCTACCACTGCCTCCATCCCCTGCCTTCCTTCCTCCCCCTCCAGTTCTCTCTTTCCCCCATCCTCTTTCAAACCCTCTTTAGTCAAGAAACCCTCGAAATTGAAAAATCCGCTTGAATGTTTTTTCTTCGAGATAAGACGAGAAAGTCGTCCGTCTGATGGTAAGCAAGAGACTTGCCTATAACACAGTGCCAAATAGAAGCTGCTTGGACCTACGCTGCGTTCGTGATTCAGAGATTCAAGACCAATCTCAATATCTTGTAATAACACGCTTGTAAATTAGTGCTTGATGGTCTAATAATGGCCAATTATTATTATCCTAAAATTGTACATTGAAAAATAATGTGCGATATTTATTTTTTGTAGTCATTATTAAGGTTGTTTTGAAAGATTTTTCGTTGAAAAGGAATATCACTGATGCACTATTAGTTAAAACGGATGAGCACCGATGCATAATTAGTTATAAAATTGAGTATCATGTGTAATATCCAAACTTCTAGAAGACGTAGCCTGCGTCTAGTCACTATCCTAAACTCTTTAATAATGTCTCCTAATCCACCCTCCTTCTTATCCTAATATATACGATACCTTTCTTCCAACCATAACAAATTGTTTATCAAGTGTTGATTAAGTGCACTTCCTATAGTTTACTAGTTTTGTCTATTCTTTCTTCTGTGTCTACTCTACTCTTCTTTGGAATATTCTTGTTTACTAAATCAACAAAATCAAAGATCGTTATGTTTTTAAGATCAAGTTAAAGAACTTTTTATTGCACTCTTGCACCTTGCAATTTGCTCTTTCCAAAGTTAGACTGGTAGAGAATGCCTCAGGTATTAAGTTGGCGTTCACGCAATTTAATTTTTGTGAAAGTTTAATAAATAAATAATAACGTGATAGTGATAAATATAAACATTCCGAAACAGTCTCGCTACCTAACGCTATTATAAGAAAGGCATCAACTGATTTGAGCTAATATAAAAAAGGGAATTTGTAACATTTAAATTTTACAAATAAAACATTTATACCTTAATAAAGTTCTAACAAGCTTACATTAAATAAAGAAAAATTTTAGTAGTAATGGCGCGTAATAATAAAAATGATATATAATAATAATATTTGTTCCGATTTCAAGGACATGCCTATAGGCTACAAATGCATAAACAAGAAGGATATAGCAAGAGTCATTGTGGACATGTTACGAGCGAGCATAGAGCAGACGGGTCTGTCAATTTCTTTTTTAATTAATTAATTATACAAAGGCATTATAGTCGCACGTTATTTCTGTTTCACTAATAATATTCGTACATAAAAAATCGTAAATATGATTAATAAAGGCCGGTAAATGTCAATGATTTTTGTTGACATTATTAAATATTTTTTTTTTAATCGGAAGATTAGTAGATACATTCAATTTGATTTCTATATTTCGTCACTCAGAAATAAAAGACGGTAATTCTCTACGCTCAGAAATATTTCTGGGAAGACTATTCTAGACCGAAACACATTATCCTTGCAAATTATTTCTTTTTCGTTATAATAATTGGCCATGATGCTACTTGTAATAAATAAAACGTATTAATTCAATAAAATGGTAAACTATTAAAGTAAAAAAAAAAAAAAGTTAAACCTCATCATTCATCTAGCTTTCATTGCACAAAATCTCCGTTAATATCCAGCCCTTTGATTAGTAATAGGATCCTTTTACAGAGTCAGTACATAGTGTTGCCAGTTGTTTCACCGCCAAGCAAAAATACTGTGTTATTCCGGTTCGAGGAGCAATGTCGCCAGTGTGTGGCGTACTAGACGTCTATAATGTCTTGTACGAAACAGTGAACAAGACAGCTCTAATAAGAACTTTTGAGCGGGCCCACGGTCGTTATCACGTTCACATAGAAACAAGAAAAATTAGTTCTAATAAGAACTATTTGTAAATTCGATCGTGGTCAACGTGAAGCTCTCAAAATACTTACACAAGGAGTCAACATCGATTTACTTCCGATCCTATCTTTCACCAAAAAGGCATTAAGTCCGCCCTTGTAATCTTTTTTTTAAAAGGTATTTGCAATAAAGAATAAAAAAATAAATGTGTAAGGTGTGATATACATGGAAGTAGTTAACATAATTAAACGGTTTCTTTGACTTTTATTTTGTTAACTATTTTCTTTAGTCGTCTAATAACGACCAAAATATATTTATTTAAATGTATGCAATACGATTACCGATATTTTTTTCACTTAACAAAAATTTCTGGAAAGTTAAATGCTTCTAAAATAAAAAAAAATATAAATAAAATCAGATACTTCGAATTATACAATACATATATAAATATATTTGTTAAATCAACGATTAATTGACGGACACTCATTTCAAATTACACAACTGAATGATGTGAAATGCTACAGAAGTTGAGTTGGGACAAGTAGGTGCGAACGACGGCGTTACTTAGCGAGTTTTAAAACGTCCGGATTTCCCCGCGACAGGCATTGCACTCCGCGGGGAATCCCCGACGAATTTTACTTGACGACTCTAATTATCCAGATGATATGGACGGTAACGTCAAACAAAATTATACCTAATAATTCTTTACAGCATTTTTTTTAAACATGCACCTTTTTTGTTAAATTAAGCACCAATATTTAGCATTGTATTTAAATAACCCAAAGCCAAAGGGGTAAAGTCGTGTCGACTCCATTTTTTAATTCTCCCCCTTAATTATCAAATTCCCCCCCTGTGAGGCGTGGGGCCCATGTTGGGAAACACTGGTTTAGACCGTTTTTTTACGGTGGTAGAGCCACGCAACTGTTCCCGCTGCCAACTGTTCCCGTTCAAACCGGATAAATACCACGACCTCACAGAAAATCGGCGTGAAGTAGAAGTATTTTTACTTCCGCGTTTCGTCTGGTGAGTGAGGTGGCCGGTGCCCATGCCCCTCCCTCCTCTTCCTCCCTGTCTCATTCCCTGCCCTCTACCTTCCTCCCTTCTCCTCCTTTCAACTCACTCTTCCCCCTTCCTCTTTCAAAACCTCACCTCCTTAAAGGCTGGCAACGCATTTGCAAGTTCTGTAATGTTGCAAACGTCCATGGGCGGCGGTAATCGCTTATCATCAGGTAAACCGCTTGCTAGTTTGTAAGCCTTCTCCATAAAAAAAAAGACAGGCACTCCAATTCTTTGTTAGTTTTACATAGTGATAATTTACACATGTCATTTAATGTTTATAATATAAGTATTTTATTCTGATTATTTTAATATTTGTTATGTGTTTATAAATAAATGTCAATTTTGTGCATTGTCTATGTCAGCCTATAGACCACGATATTTTCGTGGCATCATGTTTGGGATTTTAAAAACACAACAAAAACAACAGTAACTGGGAACGACTTTTTTTTATAAGTCCCGTATCCTGCAATTATTAGTAGAAGTAAATCAACACAGCTACGATTATAAACCAAATTAGTGACCCCGACGTGACCGGACGAAGTTGTTGCAGTGACTTTGACAATTGTGACAGCGATAGTGACTTTGATGTTTTGATGACGTTAAAGTTTCGGTGCACGCACGTAGAAAGTAGACTATATATAGCAGAGATACCCAATACAAAGATAAAATGTATCTTTGCATTGGGTATCTATGGACTCATTTTTAATATAGGTGTATTAACTTTTACTACTTACAAAATTTTACCAAATCAAACAATAATTTTATGTTCTATTGCGTTTGTCCATGTCTCATATTTGTAAATTTTTCTTTATTAACTATTTTTATTTTTATTTTGCTGTCTTTGTGTTCAATCTTTTCTGTAAACGTTAGTTTTTAATCTACATTAACTGTATTAATCTTATTTTCTTTTTGTGTGTGTGTTTGGTTTTATGGTGATTTTTTTCTTTCCTTTTTATTTTAACCACATGGTGAAGGATATACCACTTTTTCTTTCTAGTTTTTTTTGCTATTGTCATGGCTCAAGAAAATTCAAAAGATGAAATCAAGAACTTATTGCTCAAGAATGCTGAGCTTGAGAAAAGATTTCAAGAGCAGAATAATGACAAAAATGTATGTAACGTTTCTGTTAAACTACCATCATTCTGGATCGAGCGGCCCGCAATGTGGTTCGCTCAAGCTGGTGCACAATTCCACTTATTTGGACTTACCTCTGCCACAACAAAATTCAGCCATATCATTGCTACCCTTGGCCAACGAGTAATTACGGAAATAGAGGATATAATTATGAACTCTCCGAACCCAAACAAATATGAGAAACTGTAAGGGGAACTAAACCGTCGTATCTCTACGTCAGAGGAGCAACGAGTTCGTCGTAACCTCAGTGATGAGGTACTTGGGGATTGCAAGCCATCAACCTTTTTAAGTCACTTTCGCTCCCTGGTCGGCACAACATTAAGGGATGACAATGTTTTAAGGCAGCTCTGGCTTCGCAGGCTTCCAACACCTGTTCAAGCCATCCTTACAGCACAAACTGATATTTGCCTTGATAAGGTATCAGAACTCACTGACAACATAATGGAACTGCCTTCAGGATCTTCCAAGACTATGAACGTTGAGGTTCATCACCATCCATTTTAAACTCTTTAATATAGGGTATGCAGAGTTAACTAGACAAATAGCTGCTCTCACTTCAGAACATCGACGTAGCAGAGGCCGCACCCGTAGAAGGAATCGATCACAATCATAACGAAACCGAACAGGATAAAACTCCAGCAGGGAATACGCCGAAAAATGGTGGTACCATAAAACATTCGGTGCCAATGCTAGCAAATGTATCTCCCCGTGTAACTGGAGTTCGAAATACTGCAAGAACAACAATCAGTGAGGCCGGGAGTTTGTTGTTCTGTAGGTTTTTACTACAGCCACCGACTTTTTGTTATGGACAAACAAGTAACTGTCCATTTTTAATAGATACAGGTTTTGATTTATGTTGCTACCCCTATAGCTGGTTCCAAGGACAAAGGACTCCTACTGACTGGGAACTCAGCGCTGCTAAAGGTATCAAAACTTACGGTCAGATAAATCTTTATTTGGTAATGTGTTTGACTGATATCATTGGCTCGGATTTCTTAGCATACTACCATTTATTGTCAGACTACCGTACAATGAATATGCCGTTTTGATGGTTAAATCTTAAGTTAGATTATTTCGGCTAAAACTGATTATATTACATATTAAGAAAAACATTGCTAACATGAAACCCGGATCTTACGTTTAAAAATAATATACAGGGGTAGTAATAGGTTGTTTATAAAGCTCTCTTCCCCGTATCTGGTCGAAATTCCGCCCAAGTAGGGTGCAATTAACCAAGCTGGGTGACTGAATACGGTCTTATTATCTGTCTTATGGATATAGCAAGTAAATGTGAGTGAATTTTACAAAGATTTCATAAATTGTTTATCTATGAAGCAACAATCATTACCCTTCATTTTCGACCAGGAATCAAAATAAAATACAAACTATTCATATGGTATTTATATTTATTATTAGTTGTGTCAAAACTTACATAACAATCGTTAAATAAATTATGAAATGGTACAACAGCGCGGCCTGTCGAGACGTGCGCAATGTCGTCAGTCAGCGGTCGCTCGCGCCACTTTATACATATAAAAATAGATTCCTTAAAGTCAGTCGCTAGCCTAAGAGGAGAATGTTTTTATAAATGCATAGATTAAAGTTATGATATGAAACTACAGTCGGAGCACCATTGTAATATTATACTAAAGGCGCGACGTCCGCGCGTGTCAGTCTTGGTTCGTCTTCTCGACGTTGCCTGCCTGCCTATGGGGACTTCTTTCAATTCCTAACGTCAACGCTTCTGGTCTGACACGAGCATGCATGTCCGTCACAAGATGTCGACTCTCGATAGAGCGTTTCGTTAACTTCCCGCAAGGAGCTCTACCCATTCCATTTCACTATGAACAAAACGGAAGTCGCAAGCGGTACAAGCGTGACGTCGCGCTAGGTCATTGTAAACGAACGTTACAAAGGTACGCGATTCGACTGCCACATTGTGGCAAGGGGCACGGCCACGGCGGCCTCTCGCCATCGTGGCTCAGGGTCCACGCCGCCGATGGCTTCGGCCGCTTGGTGACGTTTTACATGCAACATTAATTACACCATTCACTAACTAATACTTTATACAATCACAATAACGGCACCGGGAGCCTATTTTAAAAATATAATACAGATTCACATTTACGTTCGAAACATTTACACGCACTATGGTTCACTCGCATTCGTCGCACAATTGTCTCGGTCCATGGAATGCTTGGAGGCGCTAGGGGCCTCGGGCGGCGAGGCGCGAGGGGCGCGAGAGGCGCGAGGGGAGCGGCGGGCGGGCCGCGCGCCGACGTCACACGTCCGT
Source organism: Eurytides marcellus marcellus (assembly GCA_018247955.1). Classification (NCBI taxonomy): domain Eukaryota; kingdom Metazoa; phylum Arthropoda; class Insecta; order Lepidoptera; family Papilionidae; genus Eurytides; species Eurytides marcellus. The sequence continues at coordinate 8,558 of DWHQ01000137.1, read as the reverse complement.
GTGCCTCGGCCCGCCCGCCCTGTCCGTCCTCTCCGCCTCTTCTGCCTCCGAGTCCTCGATCTCGCACAAGTTGGCCGACAGGTCGCTGCAGGAGCCCGCACCCAGCAGCGAGTGCCGCTCCTCTGCTGAACAATGCAAGCGTGCGTGTTAGTACCACCCTGGCCGCTCTATGGCCTCGGCCTTGGCATTGGGCCCCGTCCTTCCACTCACCTAGCATGGTGATGAGGCTGGCGGCGTCCGGCTCGCGCAGCCCGCGGCCTCGCAGCGTGTCGTCGCTGGCCGCCGGCAGGTACTCGTCGGGATGCAGCAAGTATGATGATGCTAAAAGATCCATTGGAAAACAATTTTACTTTGCATATTTTTCAGCGCTACATATATGATACAGGTGTTACAAAAATAAATAAAATTATTTATATGTTAGAGGAATCATTGAAAAGATTGACATTTTGATGCGGACTTCCATCGGAACATTCTTCAAGCTGCCGAAGAGAATTAGTCAGCTGTTATCTTCTGTCAAGTGTAATACCGCTCTAAAAGATCCAGGAGTGTACAAGTTCGACTGTGGATGTGGCCTTTATCGTATTAGGCAGACTAAAAGTCCAACGGTGAAAAGAATTAAAGAGCACATACGAGCGTATAGAACCGCCGGATGAGTAATTCTGTAGTTTAGGATCATATTTTAGACCAATCCAACCATAATGTTAGATTTGACAAACCTCAAGTCTTAGCAAAGAACAGAGTTTCCTAGAGTAGAGAGAGATTCCTAGGATGATTCGCCAGAATATGAAAATAAAGAAACATCCTAACTTCAATACAGAAGACAGTTGGCAGCAACCACCTGCTTGGGATCCCATTATTAATTAAATAAAAATTGAGTACACCAACACCACAAGACCATTTGATAATATTATATCTGGCTTTATTATCATTATGAAAACGTTTAATATCTCAGTTTGTTCTCGGAACATGCTGTAAAGTATTCAAAACGTCGAAAAACTAAGTTAAAACGTGATAAAAATCTTTAAATTTGGTTAAATTAATAAATAATATATTTTGCGTAAACAGGAAATATATTTCTTCAATAGATAACTATATCGCCGAGAGGTAATTTGAGTGATTTAACTTTAAATCCCTCTCGGCTATCAACTTAATATTTAATATTTTACAAAAGGCAGCGGCATCTAGAAGATACCCGAGGTATCGTACGCGTTTTCCCTGCTGTTGCACATAAATGTGATCTAGTGGAGACAATCGCTTCTAAGAATTCCTTAGCTTTGTTTTAGCAATATACACATATTTGCCGTTAATCAAAGTGCAAATTATCGCGCTCTCTGTCAAAATATATAGTAATGGAATACGCCCATCAAGACGCATGAATATCGGCAGTGTCGATTCGTGTTCTTATTTTATGTCGGATATATATATGTATATATGACGGAATAACGAGTAGTAACAGGGAAGACGATCCCACAGATACGAAAGCAATGGTCTATAAATGAAACGTACCGTCCGTGAAGCGCATCGTGTCGAGATCTCGGTCCAGGTCGTCGGGTGCCGAGTCGGTGTCCCCGAGGGGCAGCGAGGGGTGCGAGGGGGGCGAGGGCGGCACGGGGCTGGCGGCGGCGCGCAGCCGCGAGCGGCGCTGCGGGCGCGCGCGCGGCGACGGCGAGGCGCAAGAGGCGGCCGACGGCGGCGACGACGAGTCTGGCCGCTCGGAGCCCGCCACCTCGCTGATGCCGGGCAGCGCGCCGCCCCCGCCGCACCAGTCCGAGCAGTCCCAGTGGTAGCCGCCCAGCAGGTGCGGCTCCGCCCCGATGGGGGCGGCGGGCGGCGGGGCCGGCCGCGGCTGCCGCTTGCAGCCTTTCAGATCTAGAGCGATAGCGATGCGTTGCTTGCGTCAGACATTGTGTTATGTGTTTGGCGCTACACAATTGGTAGAAATTCTGGTTGTGTTTATATGTAAAAAAAAACGATTTTGCATAACTACACCTAGCTATAACAATGGCAGTATATACCAAATGGATGGAGATTTAAAAACACCAGAGGATTCGCTATATGTATGAGCATCGCTGGCCTTGAAGGACAACTCTTTCCACACTTTCTTTTAAAGAATCGCATGTTGTGCCTTTGGAGGGTGTTATTTATAATTCTTTTCTCTTCTTCTTCTCTTTCCCGAAGGAGAGCAGACGAACGCAGGTGTGTTAATGAGCATGGAACCTTATCTTTATGGCAACATTTGCGGCGAGTGGTGCACCTCACACATTTATTGAGTTATTTCAAGAGCAATATTTATCGTGATGTCTGTTGTTGTCGTTTACCGTTGTAAATTTTGTTGTCGACGAAGGTCTGTAGGTGCATCTGCTCCGACCAGGGCTTGCGATCGGAGACGTCGATGTTGAGGTTGCGCAAATAATCGGGCGGGATGCCCTCGAGTTCGTCGCCGGCCGAGCCGTAGCTGCGCAACGTGTCGATGTTGTTGAGCGGCGGCGGGTCCGCGCAGGAGGCGGGCCGCTCGCGGCGCACCGCCTCCAAGTTGGAGAGCTTCGAGGCCCGCGGGGGCGGCAGTTTCTCGAGCGCACTGTTGAGCGGCGCGGCGTTCGCGCAGGCGCGAGCTCTGGCGGCGCGGCGACGGCGTGCGGCCAGCGGCACCCCGCACCCCACCAGCAGCAACAGCACGGCCCCCGCCGCCGCACCCAGCGGCCAGCGGGCCTCCAGCGCCCAGCGCCATGCAACGCGCACGGCGCGGGCAGGCCCCGCCGCGTCGCCCGCAACCACCGCATCCGAGTATAGAGGGTTGCCGCAGTTCATACCTAGAACGTAAGGGTTTCCATGAGGGCGTGTCTTTGGGCTTTACCGATATTCTGAAGAAACGATCGGGTGAGAAACGCACCGGTCTTGTCGGGCGGACAGACGCAGCGGAAGGAGCCGGGCTCGTTGTAGCAGGTGGCGCCGTTGAGGCAGGGCTCGCCGGCGCACTCGTCGATGTCGTACTCGCAGCGCGGCCCGTAGTAGCCGTGGCAGCGGCAGGAGGGCCCGCGCTCGCCCTCTTCGCAGGCGCCGCCGTTGGCGCACACGTCGGACCCGCACCAGCGGCCTCGCTCGCAGCGCGCGCCTCCCAGGCCGGCCGCGCAGGCGCAGCGGAAGGCGCCGCGCTCCGCCGTGCAGTAGCCGCCGTGCAGGCAGGGCTGCGAGGCGCACGGGTCCGTGTCCACCTCGCAGAGGCGGCCCGCGAAGCGCGCGTGGCAAGTGCACGAGAAGCCGTCGGTGCTCTCCAGCAGCTCGGGCAGCTCGCGGCACGAGCCGCCGTTGAGGCACGGGTACGAGTCGCAGGCGGTGGGCGGCGGCAGCGACGGGCACGCGGCCGACACGCGCGCCCTCACGCGCCGCGTCAACTGCACGCGCCCGTCGAGTGACGTGCTGCCCTCTTCCATCGGCAATGCACTGTTACCGATTTTCAGATCGGATATGCATCCGTGAAATCCGTACGTGACCTAGGATAAGAGGTAGTTATTCGATTTTTTTTTTCGTGTGTGCAAGTCCCAGTAACAATGTAACGGAAAGATATAAAACGACAATGGTAGCTGTCGATGGTAACCGACCTGTTCCGGTGCCAGCGCGTAGGCGTGTCTCAGCAGGGCGGCGCCGATCAGGAGCCGGTCTGCGCGCGCATCGAGCACGGCGTTGCGCGGCGGCGCCTGCGCTCGGGCGCTGCGCCGGTCCACGGTGAGGCGCACGGCGGCGCCGCTGCGCTCCAGGCGCGCCTCGTGCCACGCGCCGTCGGCCACCGCGGCCCCCGCGCGCACCGCCACCTCGCCCGCACCCAGCTCCATGCGGAACTGCACCTGCCCCTCGGTCACCTCAAGCACGGCGTAATCGACGCGTCCCGCCGCGTACATTAAGATTCCTCGCTCTCGTCGCGTCCGGAATCGCATCGACAAGATCAGTTCGTCGTCCAGCAGCCTCTCGCCCTCGACGACACCGCGGTCCAAGCGGTAGGCGAGGTAGGCGTCGCCGGGCAGGTAGACGACCGGCGACGGGGCGCGACACTCGTCCTCTTCGCCGCCCTCGCAGCAGCGGTAGCCGGGCGGCGCGGGGGCCGGCTCGCAGCGCGCGGCGCCGCACTCCGTGCAGGCGGCCGCGGGCCGTTCGCAACGCTCGCCGTCGAAGCCGGGCGAGCAGGCGCACTCGGCGCGCAGCCGGTGCGGCGACGCGACGAGCGCGAACACGTCGGTGGCGACGGCGCGCACGTGGCCGTCCCGGAGCTGCACGCGTTCGGCGCAAGCGCCGTGCACGCAGCCGCCGCACGCCGCGCGCACCAGCTCCTCCACCACGAGGCGCGTGCTCTCCTCCAGGCGCTCGAGGTGCGCGTGCAGGCTGCGGCGTAATGCGTCGGCCGACAGGAAGCCGCCGCCGTCGGACGAGCGCACGGCGAAAGCCACGTCCAGGTCCTGGGCCACCTGCCGCGCGGTGCGACGCGAGCGGCCCGTGCCCGCCTCGAAGTCGTCGTCCGACGGTTGCACGCCGACGATCACCACGTCCGTCTGCCGGCAGCGAGTCGCCTCGTGGACGGCGCGAATGAATCCTTTCCGATGGCTGAGCACGAAGTCGCGGTCGGTGACTTCCCGGAAACGGATGACGATCGCCTGAGCCAACATCTCATCGGACACCAGAACCACGGCGACGTGAACGACGGCGAAGCCGAGGAACTTGCCGTCGTCGACGGTCACGTTGAGACGGTACTCGCCGACGTCGATCCGGGGCGCGGCTCGCAGGGTGCCCACGGCGGCGTCTATCTCGAATAGGTCGGTGGACGGATAAGGGGCGCCGTCGACGGGGGCGAGCGCATACGTCAGGGTGTCGTACGCGTCTCGGTCGGACGCGAACACGCGGCCTATCACCCCGCCGGGAAATTCGTCCTGGTACGAGTTGATGACGATTTCTAGCGGGGTCACGACCGGGGGATGATGAGATTCCTCGATGACTTTGATGTAGACCCAGGCGTCCGAAAATAAAGGTGGAGTGCCGTTGTCGAAAACGCGCACTTGCAACACGTATCGGTCCTTGATGCGATGGTTGAACTTGGTCGCCGATCGTAGGTATCCGTCCTGTTCCAGGCGAAATGCTCCCATTTCGTTACCAGACTGAAAGTCGAACGTGAAAGGAGCCGCATTCGGCGACGCGTCCGCGTCCTCCACCACGAACTTCAAGATGGTATAACCCAGAGGCTTGTCCTCCTGCACGATGGCGGTGTAGTTGGTCTGCGCGAAGAGAGGAGGGTTGTCGTTGGCGTCGAGCACCTCGATGTTGAGGAAGGCGGAGGTCTCGAGCGGCGGCTGGCCGCGGTCCTTGGCGCGCAGCTCCAGCACGTAGGCGGGCGTGGCCTCGCGGTCGAGCGGCGCCGCCACGGACACGTAGCCGGTGTCGGGGTCCACGACGAAGCGGCCGTCGCGGTCGCCGCGCGCGATGGAGTAGGCCACCCGGCCGTTGGCGCCCGCGTCGGCGTCGTCCGCGATCACCTGCAGCACGCGCGTGCCGGCCGCCGCGTCCTCGCGCACCCGCGCGCCGTACGAGCTCTGCGAGAACACCGGCGCGTTGTCGTTGCCGTCCAGCACGGTGATGTTGACCGTCGCGTGGTCGCTGAGCGGCGGCGTGCCTCCGTCGATGGCCTGCACGGTCAGGAAGTACTCCCGGCGTCGTTCGTAGTCCAGTGGCCGCGCTATGGTGAGCGCGCCGCTGGCGCGGTCGACGGCGAAGTCTTCGCGGTCGTCGCCGGCCACGAGGGAGTAGAAGACGTCGGCGTTGACGCCGGCGTCTCGCGAGGTGGCGCGCACGCGCAGCAGCTCGGTGCCGACGGCGTCCAACTCGGGCGCGGAGGCGCGGTACTGCTTGAAGTCGAACTCGGGCGGGTTGTCGTTGACGTCGGCCACGGTGAGGCGCACGGTGGCCGTGGCCGAGCGCGGCGGCGCCCCGGCGTCCGTGGCGGCCACCAGCAGCCGGTGCTCGGCCTGCGTCTCGCGGTCGAGCGCCGCGCGCAGCGTGATGATGCCGCTGTCGGCCGCCAGCTCGAACGCCTCGTTGCCTTCCTCCACGAAGGAGTAGCGGACGAGCCTGTTCTCTCCCAGATCTGCGTCTGTGGCGTGCACCTGCAGGAGGGAACCGGATGAGTACGGTTAAACTACTACGAATATGGCAAAGATGCTGTTTCGGGACTCACTTTGGCGACGAGAGATCCGATGTCGGCGTCCTCGGGCAGGGTGACGCTGTACACTTGCGAGGAGAAGCGCGGCGCGTTGTCGTTGAGGTCGTCGAGCGAGATCTCCAGCTCGGTGCTGCACTCCCACTCGGGCCGGTCGCGGTCTTGCGTGTGCGCCACCAGCGTGTACTCGGCGACCGCCTCACGGTCCAAAGCCTCGGCTACAGTTATCACACCGGATTCCTAAGTAATGATTAACACGATTAAATGATGTCAATACAACTTGACGAGTTTAGTTTAGTTATTTTCATAGTATTCTGACTTATGTATCCTCTTGTGGGTTAGTGCCACTGAGATTAATTTAGTATTTATTCTTGAAAAAAGAGCTGTGCGGACTATTTATAACTTGAGAGCTCGCGTTTCGAGATGTTTTAAAGAAAAGAAGTGTGCGTAGCGGGTCGCCCGACATTAGTGATAACGTCAAACTATCAACTGAAGCCAGACAGACTGGCGTCGTTACGCGTTACGTTACGAAGCGGTTTATCCTCCCATAAAAAGTTATCACTTCAAGAAAGTGGTATTCTGACGGTTGACTCACATTTTAAAGTATATCTAACTCAATGACAAACACGTGGTACTCGAATTAAAATAAGCTTGTTACAACTCGATTTCGTTTAGAAAAGGTTAAATAATACTTCACGGGCGTGAGCATACGCGTGTATAATAAAATTTCACAAGATATCTTGTATCTAAAACTTGAAAATTTTAAAACTAAAATTAGAAATAAAGTGTTGCATAAATCTTATTACAGTGTTCAAGAGTTTCTGGTGGATCGCCATGTGTGGAGATTAGTTGATTGAATCGCGTGTGCAGTGCGGAATTTGATAAAAAGAGGCCCTAGGCTATTTCAATTATGAGGCCCTTCCACCTCTCATTTTTTAATTTGGAAATTACATGAGAGATATAAAAACATATCCTTACTGTAATATATTAGGTTGGGGAAAAAGAAATCTATTATTTTCTCGGTAGATGGCTATACTGATCGATATCTCATAAAGTATGGATATAACAAGTTTATGCTCGTTGTCAAGGTGACATTTCATACAATTTTTTTTTTTGCTGTTTTTTGTTTGTTCCATTCAGTTGTGAGTTACAGGGTGTTGACGATGGAAGTCAACAAAGAGAATATTCGGTACATTTTACAGTTTTTCTTTGATAAAGGCGAAATGCAAGCCAGGCCAAATTTAGTGTAATTTTGGTTTTTCGTCGATTCCTTTCAGGCATTTTTGATGTTAAAGATCACTAGAACCTCGCACAGACATGCCCGTCGTCGAAAATGTCGATAAAATAACAGAAATAATCGAAGTTGACCGGCATGTTAGTAGTCATAGCACCGCCCAGGAGAGCTAAAGATCGACCATAAAACAGTTTTAAACTTTTTTCTGGTCTTATGAGCTGGATTAAAAAAAACGGTACATGTGTGGGTGCCACACTAATTAACACAAAAAACATAATGGCTCCTTTTCCATCTGTGAAGCCTAAGTCAAACGGAACGAAATCGACCCATTACTTCAACAGATGATGACTGGGTAAGAGAAATGGGTCACATACGACAATATTATGTAAAAACGATCGTGGTCAAAGCGTGGTGAAACAGCTCAAACGGAACTAATTATTATGAGTTCCTTCCGTATGACCAAATACTAAATTCAGACGTCTTCAAACAACTGAACCGTTTAAGGCTTGCGATTGACCAGTAATGCCCAGAATTGGCCAACAGAAGAGGTATTGTGTTCCATCAGGACAACGCATGGCCACACACGACTGTAGCGACTCTCCAGAAACTCAGGGACCTTGGTTGGGAAGTTTTAATGCAACCACCAAATAGTCCGGACCTGGCACCAGGCGATTACCATCTTTTTCTTGCATTGCAAATATTCCTGAGTAATAAGAAATTGGACTCAAGAGAAGATTGTGAAAATCGATTACTAGCTTTTTCGCCAATAAGGACTAAGACTACTACGTGAAAGGCATTATGTAACTAGCTTGAAAAAGACAACGAATTATACAACAAAACGATGCATGAACAAAATCAGACAATCCAAAACATTTTAAATAAAATCTTGAATTTCACGCAAACATAATGGATTTCATTTTCCCCAGCCCATTACATCAATATATTAAATGAAACATGTTGTTATCGGTACTAACCTAAAGTCCAGTCTCGTTTATGCAGCGGTACGAGTCGGTCGTGTCACCTCTTTCTTTAATTAGTCACTACGACTATCAATATAAGAGCGTAAGTCTATTCTCACAGCGTCGGACAGTATACATAGTGTAGTGAAAAGCAGAGAGTACTTTAATA
>DWHQ01000136.1:0-17606 GCA_018247955.1 Eurytides marcellus marcellus | reverse complement strand
AAATAAAGTTACGTTACGTAAGAGTCATTGTGACAATAAATGTAGTCATGACATAAAACATTTGAGCCGTCATGGCATATTGCTCAATCGATTCATACGATTCGCAATCCCCATGATTCCATCCTTTGGAGATGCTCACTTTTATTGATGGCCAGCTCTCGTATGGCTGCGTGTGTGGCCGCGAACAGGTTTAAAACCAGACCCACCGTTGGTACCGTCATAAAAAAACGTATTCAAATTTTAACGACGTGCACTAACTAGTCGCGTAAGTAGAGACACGATCTCACTTTCCGTAATGCAAACATAACGTTATTTTGTATAAATCAGCTGCATTGTAACAGTATTGTTTCACAAACCAATCAACATTGGTTTATGAGAAAAAGAGAGGTTATAAATTCACACAAGAGTAGTAGCAGGTCTCGACCATAGAAGAACTCTGATCGTAAGTAGTACTATAGTAGAGCGGCAATAGTTATTGAACTCGATCAAACAGTACAAACTAACACTTAATATTTGGCTTACTTATTTTATTTTATTTGGTGCCTTTTTTTACTACCTTCGTGGCCTAGTGGTGTAGGCCCGTGCCTTACAAAACGGAGGTCTTAGGTTCGAATGCCGCGGAGGGCCATGACTTTGTGTTTTTGTTTCTCAGTTAGGTTAGAGCTTTTTTAAGATGACCTGATGATGTCATCTAGCGGTGGCTTGGAGAAGTCGTTACTAAGAGGTTTAATGTCACCAATTCTGCGTCTGATCTCTTACCGGTCGTGTCGGGAATTCGTCCCATCGGGCTATGAAAGTATTGAAAGAGTGGTTACGCCTGTGTCTGCGCAATCGAATTTGAACTATAATATATCCCGCGCAGTTGGCTAATATTTTGTAGATCGGTCACCGCAGCTGGATTTGATCGGGAGGTCATTATTGTTATTATTTGTTTGGTAGATAAAATGAGAAGGCGGGCAAGTCGTCCATTTGATGTCAAGCAACGCGCTTACCTCAAAAAACACAGTACACAGAACTTGCTTAGCCCTGCACTGCACTTGTCACCTAGAGATTAAATATATATCTCTATGTACAATAATTACGTTGGTAACATTGTCCTTCAAAGCGAAAGATCATAATGCTTACACATTGCTGGGTACTGAACTGAAAATGTAGTAGTTCTGAACAAGCGAAAATGGTACATCAAAAATAGATGTCATAATAGTTTCAATTAGAACAGAAAATCTCTGGACTTAGTTATACAAGTATTACATTGGTAGTGACAATAATTTCCATAGTAGCTCCTCTGTGATACAGCTGGAAGTGTAATCGTCCGGGATGTATTACGGACTCGCATAAGATTAGCATAAGGTTTCTCTTTCTATCTTTTTTACACGTGACCCTTCTATTAATGAATAGTATTTTGTATTGTAAGGAAATTCTATTTCACACTGAAAAATGCCCAGATTCAGTAACTGCACTAAACGTGTCTTCAAGGAAAGTATTTATACTTTTGCAATTCATCCAATGAGATTAATAAGTGAGTATTGGCAGCAGAACCTCGCCCTTCGAGTGATCGTGGGAGCAGGGCGATACGTCAGAAACGACGTAATCGCCCGGGACCTGAAGATGGAGTCCATCCAGGAGTTTGTGATCCGGTTGGCGCGTCGCATGTTCGACCGCCCCTCTACGCCCGTTTTCCTGACGGACGCCCGCTCCCACGTGAATTACTGCGGTTGGTTAGGATAGGCATCTGTGGAGCCAAATCCGACCGCAGTTCCGCCTTGCTGAAGACGTTTGTCTGTATACACCTGCAATACCGCTACCGCGGTCAGCATAGAGGTTTACCCTACAGGTAAACCTCTATGCGTGGTACTACACTGTACACACTTCGTGGTACTACAGGTAAACCTCGACCGTGTGGCCTTAGCTACATGAGTCACTGCCCCAGCTATGAGGACCTACCCCAACGCTCGCATCGGCCACGAGCCGCAATACATCAGTCAAGTAAGTATTAGTTATTATAAGTAAGCCAGAGTCTCATTCTCTCAGACTTGGCCATATCCCTGTAACATGTCTGGGTTGTTCCTATTCATGGATAATTTTGAGTAAACGTTACGTTTTTAGCGTAGTTAACGTGAGGGTAGGGTACAGTAACACCCTCTGTGTTTATTTAAATGTATAGATGTCTAGACTTTTTCCATAGATCATATTGACGGAACAGGTAAAGTTTAATTTACGAGTACAAGTTATAATATCGACACAGGAAACGAACCCGGTACTCCAGATCCGTGAGAGCTTGGTGGCGGACGCTTTCACTTTTCTAATAGTACTAACATGCGTGCGTTACTTCATATCCTGTCGGTACCAAAAAGCCTGTTTATATTTTAGGTACTTATAAATCGCCTACTGTATGTGTATTTGACTGAAAACTGTTTACAGAAGAAACTTTTTAGGTTGACGTTTTGTCATTGTCCATAAATATCTAAGATATCAGTCATATTTATTAAATCAAATGAAATGTTGTTAATTAGTTAAAGCTCAGCTTTTCATGCGGTGTAAATAAAATAAAAAAAAAACAATTGCAAATAATCAATTTTATAGCTATTGTTTTGAAATAAAGTGTGTATTAGGTATTCTATAACACTGCTATGCTGAGTTTCCTCAATCAAAATTTTTATTAAATACACAAAAAAACAATAAGGCTGTCAATAATTACTTCCAAGTTGTACACCAATCATGATATCAATCATAAAACAAGAATCCCTTGCTTCTGTAATTAACACTATGTTACTTACACTTGGACTCTATGTTACGCGTGCAAAGTGCGTTCGTTCTATTATTCGTAAAACAGAGACTAGGTTTCAGGGTCCATCGAGATTGGAAACTTGTATAGTACTGAGGACCAACATCGTAAACTTAAATTATAATAGATAAGAACAGTAACTTTTATTAACAAAACAGCAATAACTTACTTGGATTAAGTTAGAATTAACTAGTTTTAAAAGTTTCATTTCTAAAAGTTAACTTCAATCAATTCTACCGGTCAACTTTAGGTTTTAATACTAAAAACACGAACAACTACTGTTTGAATACTTTCTTTAATGAATAGAATTAACTAGTACGAATTTGAAGATCTTAGGTCGCTGGTTTACTTCTTTAACAATATATATTTTTTTCCGATTTCTGCACTGCTCTCAATAAAATTCGTTGGTTCATGCAACGACAAAGAGAATATACTTAAGTCTATCATCAAAAAACCCTCATTATTTGAAGGTCTAGTTTGCTATATCGTATATTTTGTTTTGGTTATTTAAGTTTAATTTAAGAACTGTTTGTTGTGTTTAATTTCATAAGACGGGTTATCTCCTATTTTTGTTTAAATTTAAGTTACTTTTTTTATTTAAAAATTGCTGGTGAATTTTAAATTTCCAGATATTTCATAACATCTTCAATTGTTGAATTATATTGGGCTGTAAAGTTAATGACGTAGTTTTTTTTTTACTGAAGAATGAAGCTGTACTGCTTAATGATTTCTTATTTGCGCAAATACTACACATTGGTAAAATTAAAAGTCTACTGCTTACCAAAAGGTAGTTTTCACTAGAAAGTGAACTCCATGAATATTCAAGGTCAAAACTAGTCGTAGAAAGAAGTGCATTTTCAAAATAAACACATATATGGCTATAAACTGCGGTTATTACAATTCATGCTTAATATGCTAATTCTGCTGCGGTTGTTTTCACGGATCATATGCGTCTTTAGATGAAACGTCTCGAATATCGTCGTTACCATCGTACAATACGGGCTCTTGAACTCACATGAGGAATGGAAGTGACAGCAATGCAAATTTCAATGCCCCGGCGGACGGGCATTCTTCGACCGCGAATGGCGATGGTACTCGATCCGTTGTTAGCGCTGATACAATATAAGCGACGGTCGACGGTCACGTGTTGCCGTCGGCCCGAAACGAAAGTGGACGCGTGGGCGGCCATCATGACGGTCGATACAAAACCAATAGAATACCGTGGGAATGTGACGCACCGTGCCCAGGGCCGTACGATTTCGTCCGGTAATGTAAACCCGATTGGAGAATTTCGATAACAAATCCCGTGACACAACGTTCTTATATTTAGGAAAACATTGACAGTAGCGGAGATGTCTTTGTGATACCACAACCTTCGAACGCTGGGAATTTTGAATTAATCGAAAGCAATATGATTATTCAAATAGTTACATTTAACAATTAGTAATATTAATATACTTTTCTTTTTCAGCTTTCACTAGTCAATAATAAACAACCTGCACCCTGTATATAGGCTTGATAAAATGTTTTGTTTACTTGTTTTAGGACATAATACAACTGTTGTACATTTACACACTTTTGTTCTTATTTTACAACAACATATGCTGCAATACGTTTACGTAAAAAAATAATGGTAAAAAAAATGGAAATGCATCTCACAATTGAACATAAACCAATCGTCAACCAAATGTGTCGTATAACCGTTATCGTGTGCAACAAGTGTTCTATCAATTTCTAAACCAATAAACGAATATAAACTAAATAATTGTTTCTCTTTTCCAGATCGGCACATCAAATTGCTATCACTAATATATGTTCGGCGATTAAACTATCCCCTCCTTTATTTAATTTTTATATAACATTAACTGATGTTCATTCGTACTTTTTATAATCGTTCTTGTATGTAAGTTAAAACACAAGTGGAGTTGTTCGTGATAATTAATCGTAAGCCATAAAATGCACTACAGTATAAAGGAATGCGAGTGTACTGGAGATCAAAAATGGTTCTTATGCCGTTTTAACTAGAGGATTATTTAATTTAAACGTAAAATAGTTTGTGGCACGCGCAATACTCATCAGGTAGGCAGACCGGCGACGCGTGCTCTTGACCTCAACATGGTGAGTCAGTCGGGACCGTCCGCACCGCACTAAGACGATAATTATGTGGGAATCGTTCCAGTGACGGACTCGGGGCTTATTTGTGATTCTCGTATTGCACGCATCATAATAGAACAATAAACTTTTACACGAGTACGTCCTTTATCCAGCTATCGTTGATCAATCGTTCAGCAACTATGTTCGAAGCATCCAAGTACATTGCTATAGAAGTTGCTAAATGCTATTGATTTACCGATAATTATAAAAAAAAACTTTTTTTCTATATCTAATACAATCAGTATTAGATATAGAAAAAAAACGCTTTTAAAAAAATTGTACTAGTTGTAAGTCTGTCAGTAAATCAGGATATTATCAGTTATATGGACTTGTTGTAAACAAATATTCTTTTCTTATCCCTTTATTTATATGCTACTCAGGTTAACAGCGCAGATTTAAATCTCTTCAGCTAGAGAAGAACCATTCAGACACTAATGTTAGGTATATTTAGGAGATGAAGTGATGGGATGAGCATGTCGTTCTCTTGATGGTAAGCGAGACGCCCGTAACATCATTGCTGCTACACAGAATTTTAGAGGATAAAGATTAAAGATGGACAGACAGAGGTAAAATATGTTATAAGCCCCGTAATATTTATAACACTGAAACCATTGAAATCGGAAAACAGTAGTGCTTACAAATTAGAGCTTGGCGGTCGAAAAACTTGTAGCCTCTCAGGCGGACTGGCTGAGTCCTACCATTTAGAAAATATTATTTATTTATACTTTTGTGAATCAGTTAACTTGTGAACAATACAGAGAATAGTATAAAGCTCTTTACTCCAGTGCTGGGGAATTGTAAGTGTATATCTTCGTCTCTTTATTCTTCCACACTAAACGCAAACCATCACTCCACTGCAAACAACATCTGTGTATAGCTCAATGTAATTAACGATATGCGAATAAATAATTGTTTGTCATTACTCACGTGCCAATTGTGCGTTTATAAACAACGAGCGATGAAAACAAATGCATGATAGCAAAGAGAAGGAACTCGTAAAAACATTGATTTTATTGTGTAGAGTTAGTAAATCTTTTAATTCAGTAACCATTGCTTATAGTTTTTGTGCATTTCTAAATTCAAAATTTCAAATTATAAAATTCACCGTCTCAGATTTTCGAATAAACGAGTAAGGTTTCTGGTTTCCTTTGATCATTAAAACAATTCTGAATCCAGAAAGATGTAAAAGTCTCGGTTAAAAGTGAAAATATTATAGCATATTCTAGCACTTTACAGACAAAAAATATGTAAACTTGTTTTTCATCCGACGTCATTTTTTTAGTTTCCCCATGACCTAAGGTCAATGACGATGTACATGGATGGCTGTGATAAATACACGATGAGGTAACTCCACGCATAAAAAATAAAGCCTATGAGTTGGATTCTTAATTTAATGTCGTTTGATGTTAATCGTTCAAAGAAAATCCTAATGTATAGGAAATCGACAAGGAGCGAAACGTTCTCCACAATAAATAAAAATTAATAAGTCCATTAAAGGATTCAATCGTGTTGTTAACGTTTTTAATGCCTTTTTAAAATACCGTGACAATGTTGTTATTCATCGATTACGTTTAGTGCTTCATTAATCAAAACACATTCAAAATAAATACTTTATTCATGATGTTTATTACAAATTAAAGGCCGCCTCGAGAACGTTCCGGTTTCAGCGGATAATTTATCATAAAATTATTTTTCAATCAAAACTCGTTTCGTTGTTAAAAACCGTGAAACTATTAAGATAGACTAACGCCTCGAGTCGGGTGAGTAAAAGAAAGTTAGTGTGAAACGCGCTTTGGATAAAGCCCTCAGCTATAAAGTCTTACGACTAATCGCGAACAGGATTTTTATAACATATATTTTTTCTCTTCCTGTTTATAAATTTACATCGTATATAAATAAAATGATAATCAAGACTGACTGAGCTATAACACATTCTGCTATCAAATGTTATAAATGAACAATACAAAATCGATAGGATTTTGATGACCATTTTGGTTAAAGTAAGCTGAGTTTGTTGTTAGTTGAGGCTAATCTCAGAAACGAATGTATGGATCTACACAAGATTTTTACCATATAAAGAGGGAATATTTAGACAAACCTATCTATTGATTTTGATTTGGCAAATTAGTGCTATCCGAATGGAGTCAGGGCGTGACTCTAGTGATATAATAAAACCGAAGGTGTATTTATTGCTTTGTTCGGACTTACACAGCAACGGAGTATCGAGTGTCATAATTTTTAACATAGGTATAAATTGGGGATGAAAAAGTGAAATACGCTACAATTTATCTCGAAAAGCTGAACATAATACAAACAAAGACGAAGTCGTCACGGAGTAAACCTTACTTACAACTTTTGGATCGTTGTCAAAAATTTAGTTTGAAAGTAGAGCATAGCGGGAATACTTCGATGTTTTTCACGATACAAACGGCTGTATTCAAGCGGCCCACAGTTAGAGCGTGCTGTAAACTGTCTTTTAATTGTTTCTTCGTGCGTATGGGTAGTCAGCGTTGAATAGCGTTAGAGGTTCGTGTAAAAGCTTTGTCTCATTGGTATGCCGGGCGGTGCTAGCGCGAGTGACTGACTAATAGCCCCCGGTCGCGCCTCTTCCCTTTGTCGGCGAATGCGTCGACATATCCTTCCATGCTCGCAATAGTTCCGCAGATCTTTATTGGTGTTTATATTTTAGTGCGCGTTATTGAATCTCGATAGCAAGGGAGCGAAACGTCGTTAAATTTTTCTGTGTATGATTTATAGAGAGCAAATTCGCCAATTATTTTATTTTATCCTGCATAAAATGCACAAACACTAAACCGTGATGAAGAAAAAAGATTATTTACAGGAGAAATACCATCACGTAAGTCTGAGAATATATCTGTGCACTATAACATGGGGTATGTTGGTTGATCATTTATAGATTCTCCACTATGAACATCGGATTCAGTAGTAGATTTATAAAGCAATGGAAATACAGAGCTTTCGAAATATGTTGTTTAGGCACAGGATCGCTACTAGTATTCCTAGGTAAGGTCTAAGGAAGTGTTTTCAAAGTGGTAGGATTTTTGCAGCGTGCGTCAGGGGTGGCAAGCTGTATTGTATGAACCCTAATGCGTACCGGTTCAAAGGGTAATATTGCCAGCGTGATTTCAAGCAGTTTGGAACTGATGTAGCTTAAAATAATTTGTAGCGCCCGTCATTTTATTTCCTCATAAAGGTATATGGTACAGTAGATATGTAACAGTCCGTATTGCGGAGTTTAATGGAAAATTATATATCTATTAGAAAAAGGAAATTGTTGCGACGGCTTAAGTTAATAGTTACGTGTTATTTAAACTAATCTTGTCTGAGAATAAACGACCGTAAATTTTGAACCTAACGATATTTAAAAGTTTAACGTTCTATTCTGACGCTTAAGTCCTAATGTGACGTCTTTCGATACAATCATAATATTACGAAGTTTACAGTTTAAAAAAGCGTTTAAAATTACATGGACATTGTAGATAGGACTATAATGGAATATGTCTTTGGACCGCGGTCGATTCTAATTACAAAGGTCTACACAGGAACAAACAACGCAGGTACTGTGTCAGAGCCTCTAATAGTTATTTACAGAGATGTCTTTAGTCAAGCGACAAACCATGTCCTGCTACGTACCGTTAAGTTTACACACTTGTCGTTTTAAGCTCTTTCGTTTAAGGCAGTACTTTATAGAGCGCTGCTGGTATTGGCGATGTTTTTTGGTGGTGTTTGCTCAAAAACCACTTTTTCCTGTTAATTGTAAAAGGTGGTTATACATGCTAGTCGCAGCAAATAGCTGTACAGATCGACGTAAGCTACTATTCATATTGTTACTCGACAGTCTAAGTATGAATGCTCTATAGTAGATCAATAACTGAGCTGATTTCAGCAAATGAGTTTCAAATTGTTCGATTTAAAAAAAAAAAGAAATACGAACTTTTATTTTAAATTTAGATGGAGACGGCTTTAAATTAAAAATAAAAGGAAATAAATTCTTTTTATCAGTTGTAATCATTAAAATAAGTGTTTATAGTTTTGTATGCTTATGGAGTTATAGTTTTGTGGACATTATTTTTTTAATGTTATTCATAAAATATACATTCAATTACATAAGCGTATTAGTTCAGTGTTTACGTTTATACTACTAATATCACTTTAATTGTCAAATGATAAATGTCATAGTCAAAAAAATATATTATTCAATTACTAAAGAGGAATCTCAAGAAAGCCTCCTTGGTCAATTTCGACTGCTAAGCGAACGCTAGTTTTAATAAATAGGAAGTTATTATTGACAGTCATTGCAGTTTACTTATATTTAGTGTTATGGTAAAATCAAGTGGAAAACTTATTACTGCATTCAACTCATTCTAAGCTATTATTTTGTCCACGAGTGTGTTTATTTTTATACGTCATTTGTCTTAAGAAGTCAGAGGTTGCACGAGCTCGTTGGAAAGTCGCATTTCGCCGGAGCTTATTAGGTCGTGAGAGCTTATTATTATCATTATGCTATTGTATCAATGTTGTCTGTCTGTAACGCGGCTAGTTCAAGTCACGAGGTCACCGGTTAGTGCACGATAGGGTTAGGCCCGGGCCGTTTCTTGTGCCGACGGCCACAAATGCAATACGAATCGCACAAGCGCGTGACAGGCGTGGACGTAAAGCATATCATCCACGCGTTTGCTCGGATTCACAGGCGTCTTTTTGTTTTGCACCATTTTCATTACTACGCTTTCGCCACTTTGTTAAAGGTGAATAGAGAATTTGAAGTCAGTATAAAGGAGAGTGTAAGACTAACGTACCTATGGTATTTTCTAAACTGCATATTTTGATTTTGAATTGATATATGTGGTTGTTAAGCAACTAGCTTTGGTAGTGATAAAAGTAATTTTTGGAGTCCATTAGATCTGCTAAAAATTCCAACTATCCTATTGCTACGTAGTAATTTTTTATTTGTACTGCGTTCCGTGTCAACCAGCAATGTTTTTGCTTTATATCTCTAACCCGCAGTGTAAGGCATATCACAGTTTAGAAGATATAAGATATAAGATTAGATAATGATGTTATAGGCAAGTGTCTCACAATCAGGCGCCGGACTTCCTCTTATCGTCTTAGGTGTCACAAAATATATAAGTCCTTATTTCGCATTCCGTTAAATTTATGTTTAAATAACATTTTTGTATTAGAAAATACCAGTGCCAGATGTTGTAGTCATAATGTTAACTCCATAACAGTGTTACTCTGACTACCCCACTTGATAAAACGTGAAAGTAAGGAAGTTTTAACTTCAAGCCGGTTATAACTGCCGGGTGGCGGGCGTACCAAAGAGCCAAGTAGTTTTGTCTGGTACAAATTACTGTGTGACAGTATTTTGATAACGAAAGCGAAGTGTCGCTGTAGTGACAGCGCACATTGTTGCTTTCCGAGCATACAGCTTGATCTTCTTCATTATACCTTACAAAAAATATCTTATATTGAAGACACGGTTTTGCCTGGCTGGCTATTCATGTACAGGAGGAGTGTCTACGATAGCTGACAGCTCTGCCACGTATAATCTTATCGTACATATTATTCAGGTTGTTTATTTTGACTTTTACCTGACTTCTTCTTACTGAGTGATATCAAGTTGCGAAAAAAAAACTTTATAATGAAGTGTGTATGACGATAAATATCCTGTCGTTTAAACATAATCTATGGTATCTAACCCATAAGATGAAGCGCTGACAGTAATAAATTTTGGATCAGTCGAAAAAAATCAAGAATTGTTGACTCCGGCTACCTCATTCAGTTAATGAAAAGTAAAAGTGTATATACTACTACCTATAAACAGAGCTGGCCTCAACAAACAGCGCCCTTGGAAAAATACTTTTAATGGGCACCATTAAAAACAGCTCGTTGCATCTGATTGTTAGTAACGGCTTTGAAACGTATGGACCAATTCGATTTGAGGTTATAGATACAATAAGAGGCTTTCTGAGCGTAAAGAAAACGAAATATTGTGGTAACTGTACAATACTGAAAACAGCTTAGTTTGTTAGATTCCTATATTTTGGAATCAAATTTACGTCGATGCCATAAAAGCTGTTGGGTGACTTCACCACAAAAGTCAACAATTTCAGGTGAAAATATGATATATAAATTATTACATACAGATTGTTCGATTAAGTAAACACTATTTTAGTGCCAAAATTATATTTGTTTAAATATTTTTTATTCGATCGGTGGGTTCGATCTTCACATTTACTCAGCTGTTCGTGTATCTTACAGATCACATTGTTTCACGTTAATTAAGAGTAATTTTATAGGGTTGTTACTATGGCATACTAATGCTTATTAATAATAAAATATGTGAGTGTACATTCGTAGAAATTAAGTGTTTTTTGATAAGGTATTAATAAACTTTAGGACATCAGCTTGCTACTCCGTAAAAAAATATAGTAAATGAAATAGGGAGTTACGTTCAACAACTCTTTTCAAAAACCATTTAGCCTGAGGCAAGAATAAATAAAATAATATAATTGTATAAACTTAAAATTTAGGATTATAAATTAATATTTAAAAACAACATGGGAAGGATATAATAATTTGTTAAGAACAACTATTTACTATCTACTATATAAGTACATATTTTAATTCAAGGTTTGTCAATTGTTCACAAGAGAATGTATAACAAAAACCTATCTATCGTACATGTAACATTATACGCTTATAAGATTTGAATTCGCATTACACCTCGTGAGAAGAGTAAATGACAGTTCTAGATCAGACGATTGAATCATCTTAACTCGTAAGTGCGACTGTGCGGTAGAATCATTAGAGCTATAATAAAATTGCGCCTGTTTGTTTGTTACCTTAAAACTTGAGAATGGCTCAACAAATATCAGTAAAACTGAAATCGATGCAAAACACCTTCTTTTATTTATAAATGAAGAATGTTTTATCTCCAGCTTATATGTAGTTCTTTTGATAAATATATAAAATACGGCAAGAAAACATTTGCCGGGTCAGGCAGTATCTAATAAATTTCAAAAACTTTCCTAGGCAAATAACTAACCTTTGGGCATTTTATTATTGTTATTCAATACTTTCTTTATTATGAAACATTTCTTCTATTATAAATAATTCTTGTCATCTCAAACAGACGTTTTAAGATATAAAGAATAACATAATTAATGTCTTTTGTTTCGTTTTCGTTTTGAGTTATTCTGAATTTGAGTATGTCTTATTTATTACCCATTGTTGGTGCTATCTGGAAAAAGTTTCACTTCCGTTGTGTATCGTGAGAGCTATTCTTGTGACATTAAGGCTGGAGTTAAATTGTTATCATTCATATAAATTACATTTTTGACTGTCAACTACAGCTATACTTTATTCATATGTATTATTATAGATATATTTTATGACTTATTTACAATCGATTGTTTGAACACTTACTTTTATTTATTTTCGATTTCATTGCTATAATAAACTTTTCTTAATCAATAATATCATGATTCTAAATGAATGTTTCATAAAGTACAAGAACAGTTCAAATAGGTAGGTTAAATGTATACGATATTATGTAATAGAGAGAGGTATTTTATGGTGTAATTGGTAAATGTTTGTGTAATTATGACGAGGAACACGCTTAACAATGTTATTAAACAAAAGTAAAAACAAAGAATGTACACGCGTAAGAATTCCCACTGATGGTGGTAAAAGGTTAAAGGTTGTGAAATTTTAACGGACAAACGGTGATGCGTTAATTAACGACGCAGTTAAAAATACTACGAAATCGCATTAACATTTGTTGCCATCGCCATTGCAAAAGAATAAGGAAGCACAGCTACTTATCCAATTAACGGTCGACGATTTTCCATAGTGGCAATCAATTTCATAGATCTGTCGGTCGAAAGGCGGCGGCGTTCAATTTGTATGGAAAAAAATCATCGGCACCACTTTAAGAAACAATCTCGGTCATCATTAGTGTTGAGAAAGTGCATCAATGAAAGTTAAACGCGCCTCTTCGATTGGTGAAAATGATCGATCCGCTCTAGCAGCGACACGTGCGTTGTCTGATTCAATTATCTTCTTGCAAATTTCAATTGCGATAGTAGAAGAGAGTCTTTGATGCAAACAAGAAGAGAACGAAAGAAATAAGTGCAAGTGAATGTTTTCGCGGTGAGAGATGCCATTACCGGCTACGTTAATTTACATACAATTTAGCATTGTTCGTTATAATTGTTTCCGACGAAGTCTATATTGGTTCAGGAACCGAGCTACTCCAGAACTTGCTTTGTGCTCGGAAAATTGGCAATCTTTGTTAGATCCGTTTTGTCGTTTTTATTTAATGATACGGCAAATTTTAAGTAATATTAAGTATTAACTTTCGCTAGCAAGTTCATTTGATTGGACTTTAGAATTGGATCTAGGAAAAAGATGTTGCCAGTTTATTTCTAAGTTCTTGGCTCTTTTTTTTCTTCCTTTTACGGTGATACCACTCCATTACCAAGAATATTAATTCGAAAATTCGGGTATTAGTTATTCAACTGCCAAACAGTAATTGAAAGCATTTTTGTGTTAGAATATTGAAACGCGATATGGCCTGTGTGTAATTATATAGCATCATAAATTTCTGGGTGACTAACAGAGCGCATGGCAAAAGCAGATTCTCTGGGCACAAACATGTTAACCAAAGATGTTATAGGCAGGCGTCTTGCTTGTCATCAGGCGGACGACTTTTTTGTCTCCTCACTTCATCTCCTATTATAAAATAATTTTAACCTAAATGTATCACAGTTATTTCATTTATAATGTGAATAAGATGAGATTTTTTTAAAGTACTCTGCGAAACTTTTGTTTTTCGATTTATTAATTTTTTAAAGAAGTAAGTAAAGAACCGGACAGTTCATCCGTAGCAATTGTGGCAACACAACCGTTGAAATCTTACTTCACTCGTTAGACGAAAGGCAAAATCAAAAGCATTGTGTCACATCTACACCAATCGTAGATGTAACACAACACACAATCAATTTCAGCAATCCGAATTGACATATCACGTGATAGCGGACCTGTGCGGTCACAGCAGCCGCATTTCGTGCGATTGCGTCAATACTTTCATTCATTAAGCTTTATTTATCAGCCATTGGAATGTTAACGAACAAGCGAGAGTCACTCGGTGAAAACAGCGATCGGGCGTCGATCATCGATTGTCATTGTTATCTCGACATCGGCGTGGCTTTTAATTGTTGAATAACAGCTCGTTTCGTAACAGCTAGGCCTATCAGAAGGGCGCTGTCGCAGTATGATTTTCAACGTAACAGACATTGGCGTTCTCCGCTTGTGACACGTTTGTTGAAGCACTCTCTGTTTAATATTTACTAAGATATAATGTTCGGGATTTCTACAACAAACGAAAACTTTTTTCATGTGGAAAATGCAATTCTCATTTGTTCCACGAACGCCGTCTATAGACAATCACAATGTTGGTTGTTGCTAAATCCTGAATAAGTATTTTCTCCAGCTACCTTGTTCAATAGACGATATGTTAATTATAAAACACTGTGCTGCCGTTATATTTCTCCGGATCATTGTACTACAAAATTTGTTGTTCGGAAATCTTTAAGCTTCAAAATTACGTTATTAGTAGAATTCTTATACAGAGCTCGCCTGGGAAAGAATCTCGTTTCGTAATTTAATTTTATTTAAAGTTTTTGCGATTCTTCCCATAAAGAAGGCACTCGTGGGAAGAAGTGTTAAGGGGGATAGCCTTAAAGTGCGCGTAATCATCACTTAACATCATGTGAATCTCTTTCTCGATTATCAACTTAACTCATAAAAAAATTAATAGTTTATTCTTATGTTATGTAACCGTACCGTAATATATTTATGACATTTTTGATAAAGCTCTTTGTTGTTAATTCTTGCAACGACTTAATTCATTTATCGGACGCATGTAAAAAGTAGATCCGTTTCCTGTTGACGCCTTCAGTGGTGGCTTAGAGTAGTTTTTCTATGAGGTCTGTTTTATATTACCGCCTGTGTCGTAGTCGAAATCTCATCAGAAGGAGATTTCTATTATTATTATTATGATTAAAAATTACTATTAATCTAATTAATAATATCTCAGTGAACTGGATTTTATTAATTGATAAAATATTTATTGATCTGTTTGGTACCGCGAGTCAATTAGTAATGTTTGAATTGAGATTCGATTAAGTAATTATCCGGACGTGAGTCCGTTGGTATTGTTTAGCAAGGCTGGGCTTCCAGTTAGGCTTTATTCACACCAAGGAGGATTAAAGCGAATCGCAATTCAAAGCTTTATTTTGACTGTCAAAATGTTGATAATTATATAAATGCTTAACTTGAAGTTCAAGATCTTGTATATAAAAAAACTCCCTTTTATGAGATTTACTTACAAAGATTAGTATACTCGTAAAGACTAGAAAAGTTGGTTACGGATGTGATATTTTTGAAATATCAAGTCTGAAACTGGTCACTTCGGTATTTTTTTTGTTTTTATCTTGGTGTGAATATACCCTTACATGTGCGGTGGAGTGTATTGTAATGGCAAGTTCAACGCCGCCACATTGACATGGAATTCGCATGTATGACTCACGGCTCCCCCTCCTCTCTAGTGTTCGCAGTCGATGAATGACGTTTCCCCTTTCATATAAAAACGTTCAATATGCTACTCATTTAAAGTGCATTTTTGTGGAGCGCCAAATGCAGGCCTGTATTAATTCATCGTATGAATTTGTCGCTCGGTTACGTAATGTGTAATATAGGCTAATAGATATAATGAATAGTGTAAACTCTTAATTCTAAGCTTTACTTCATTATTATTTAGCTTTGTTAAAGGCCTTATAAAATGCTACCACCAATTTTAAAGATAGTGGCTTTATTAACACTTTAATTCTTTTCTTTTTTAATCAAAAACAATCTCCTGTACTAGGGATTAACACCTCTGCGTCGTAGCGGCTTTCGCAATAAAGAATCACGGGCACTAATTACACCTACACTCGGAACTATTAATTGTGGGTCAAACAAAATTTTGTCCCATTTTGTCCCATCGAATCCACAATTGCCCGCAATAGCCAGTGACATGGCGAACTAAAACAACGAAATCCGTGCATAGCAAAGCATCCGTGGCGCCGTTAAAATACTCTACAACAACTGAACTATACATTTCATTATCGTGATAAATTTGTCAAAGGTTTGGTATACTTGTTTGCATATTTTCAAACGACGATAATCGAAATATAGTTGCAAAGACTGTAATATGAGATCGAATGGAAGCGTCTAGAAAAAGAATTGCTTTTCGCGAACGCTCCGGTGCGTCTCGAACATTTATTTAGTCACGCTTAACCGCCAAAAGACTTCGCGAAGCGTTCGAAATCTTTGTAATCGAGACAGTAATAATATCGGTTTACCGACTTAGTTTTGTAATGGGAAACGGTCATCGTCTTCTGTCAATCGAGCTGTCTTATTTCAAGGGATCGTCGTTTATTTTACGTCCTTATTCCAGGTTGTCATAATTATGTGGTGTAACGTCTTATATTGTGTAATCTTATTTCGAAATTACTAAATTCGAACTAAGACAATTTAACTAAATTTACTAACTGAATACTTTAACTGAATTTATTTCCAATTAAAATTTTTATAATCCTGTTAATATTATTTAAACAATTTACACGTGTTCCATTAGTACTTTAAATAATAGTATTGGTACTTAAAATAATAGTATAATATACTAATAATAGAAGTTGTGTTTGTTGGTTCGTCCTTCATTAACAACGGAACTGAACGGTAGTTAGTAGTTTGTGAGATGGAGAGTGAATAAAGGTAATTTTTATTTTGAAAAAATCGTTTAAAATGAGTGCGTAATACACGCACGCAAGCAAAGTCACAAAATAATTGTGGTAAAGTCTAATTTTTTTCATGCGTCTATCATTTTACTCTCACCAGACAGGTTATAAGAAATCCTTAATAACATTGCAAATACGTGGCAGAAAGTCTATCTTTATTTCAAAAAACAACGGAGCGACGGATCGTTATGATTATCAGCAAAGATTTTATTTAATTAGTATTTAAGACACAGATAATTAGGTTATTTTTTGTTTTGAAAAGATACCTGCATTTCACCAGATCGGTATAATTTTGATAAATATATAGTATTATAAACGAAGAAGCTTTTTTGGCTCTCTCTCGCACTCTTCATCTCGGGAAATTAACAAAACAAAAAGGGCAAAAATTATCCTAAATCACAACCCATGTGAGCGGAACGACAAGTAAGAGTTATTTAAATATTTACTAGGCTTTGCCCGAGGTTTCGCCTGCGTGGGCTTAAATTAGGATATTTTTTTCGCTTCTTCTAACTTTTCGGGATACGAGACGACTAATGTCACTTTCCGTTCCGCAAACTAAATCGAAAAATGATGCTCCAACGTTGGTCGGTTGTTTTTTATAATAAGTACAAACTGACAAAGTAGTTTTAATATTTTATTTTTATTTTTATGGAGTAGACTGACAAACGAGCAAGCGGCTCACCTGATGGTAAGTGATACCGTGAACCGCCGCCCATGGACATTTGCAACATTAGAGAACTTGCAAATTCGTTGCCAGTCTTTAAGGAGGGAAATTTTGAAAGAGGGAGGGGTGGGCCACCAGC
>DWHQ01000135.1:0-17620 GCA_018247955.1 Eurytides marcellus marcellus | reverse complement strand
GCACGATACATATCGCACCTAGCAATTGAAGCGCGATAATGACATTTCATTTGGTATGATTTTCATTGTCAACACAAAAATAATGATTTTATGCGACCAGCTACAAAATCATTACATGATATTCTAATTCTTACGACGCGCACTTTAAAGGTCAACAAACGAAGTCATAAATATCACTATTTTTTTAAATCCGCGGGCTAATCATATATTACACTTATCTCTCTTTAATCCTCCAACGAAGAATCGAATCGGCAAGCTTACCATCTGAAATAGGACTCGCACGGATCGTCCTTAATTTCCTAAAAAAAACATCTTACTTTAGAATTGTCATGTATAAAACAAATGGTAAAACTAATATATGTATACCAACATTTCAGAGTTTCATCTACAGTTAAGGAAAATGGTCTAACCCATACGCTAGACCACCATTCGAACGAATCGATATCAACTTATGACGGAATCTGATATTGCTTAACGAAGAAGATTGATACAACGCCCGTTATACGCTTTTATAAAATTTGGATAATAATCATTAAACCATGCAATAAAACTAGATGGTAGTGCTTATATATGTAACGGATAAATAGGACTATACCTATAAACATTACAAGAGCAAAGAGCTTTATCAATTACTACGATGTATAAGACTTAGACCTTTAAAAATATTTCATTTTCCGTTAAATGGATAATGAGTTTTGAAATGTTCATATAGGTGTTTTATAAATCCGTATCAAGTAGACGGAACGAAAATTAAGAAATTCAAACTTACCAATATGTTATTTGCAGCAATATCAAGACATATAACTTTTAGACTGATGATGTATGAATGGAAACAATAGACCGTTACGCTAAAAACATATTAAGAACATAGATAAAGTGCTTATAATGACAAATCAGTTCATAATTATAATTCATATTATATTAATATCCAAAATATGTCTAAAAATTAACTTTTGGTCACTTACCACGCTATGACTAAATTATTTCTAATTAAATACATAAACATAATAGGAGCTGTAGTTGTTCCATAAATAAGTAATTCTGAAATTCGAATAGGATATTTAAATATTTTCAGCTTATTGTGTTTGTAAAATATTCATATAGATTCGCAATACACATAAGATAATTATTAAACGTAGCAACGAGTTAACTGCCACTTTTATTAGAAGCGAAGGTATTGTTTTAATCCGATTTGAAGCCGCGATAAAGAAATCTTATAATTAAGGTCGAGGTAATGAAATGGCTTTGGTGCCGTTTTCTTTTTTATTTTAAATCGAATGGTTCACGGCGGAATTTTAATAAATTAATGATTTTTCAATTGATGAAAATTATTTATAAGTAAAAGGTGTAATAAAACTAATGTAATTATTATATTATTGTGTATAAATAACTGTCGACATGTAGTATGAATAAAAGGTATGAAATTTTTGTAAATTAGTGTCTCCCGACATCGTAAGAAAGATCTCATTATATGAAAATACTGTACCCAATAATCCTCACGTATTACCCATACGTTTACTATTCAGTCTATCAATGCGACAAGTTAGCTAAAACCTTCGTCTGTGCATAAGCTACAATGTTATATATCAATTTATTTGTATATTAACCAAATGTTATGGGTACGTTCCACTAAGCTCACACAACAATGGATATTCAACATCTAAAGATGAGAATCGAAGTGGATGGTGATTTATTTATTAGTTTTAATTTTAAAACATAATTTTAAAGGACAAAGGACAACAAATATCCAATGTCATAAAATATATTTTGATTGTATGTATACGTAAATTACTTAAATACCCTAATGAAATGGTTAAAAATATTACTAGTTTCTTTTTATTCTATTATAAAACAACTTAATCAACATTTTAACGTTTGATATTAATGCTTACAAATTGTCAAGTATTTTTTTTTATTTTAAATCACCCATTTTAACACTTAAACTAACACTTAAAACAATTGAAGTTGCGATTAGTGGAACGAGAATAATTGCGATTATAACCAAAATTGTTGAGTGTATGAAACGTACCTAATATATCACTGCAGCAATAAACAGCTAATAAAATTCCATCCTAACGTCATTTTAGAGGCGTACATAAGGCAAGTGATGGAAATTAATTTATTTTTTCGCTTTAAAATAATCACATTCTAATTTTTATATAAGATTTATAATTGTAAAAATGGTGTATCGTTTAATGTTGAGTAATAGATACGCTACCCGTACCTATTTATTGTTTCCAAAATTTCATCTGTGATATGAAGTAGTTAATAAACATTTATAGATGGAGATGTGTTCAATCCTTAAAACACAATCCTCGTGAAAAAAGTTTAGATATGTTTTATTCTAATCATTGCGTGTGTATTATAAAGAGTTTATAATTAAAAGAGGACATATTTTTTAATATAAATAAGGTTGAATTGAAATATTTAAATTGGAATTGGTCATAAAAAATCTTGATTGATTGAAGCAACGCATGTAATTTATAAATCGATAAATGATTATATATTGTGTCAGTGTTAGTAATTAATGTCATATTTATGTTATACAAAAAAGTCGTGCTTAAATAAACTAACTAAGGTTGTCTTCGAATTCAATACTGGCTGCAGATTGCGGGTATTGAACACCATTGAATTAAAAAAATCAAAAAGTAAAAAGAGCATTAATAGAAGTATTTGTCCGAGGTAATAAAATAATTATACGATTGTTTTTTTACGGAGTTTTGTGCTCACATACAATAAGAAAAGGTGCTTCAAGCTTCCTTAAGCGGTAAATGTAAACAATTACAATCAAGATATTTGAGTGGTCATGATAAACATTTTTATATCTATGCATTGAAATCTTACTCTATGATATGAAGATACTTTATTATTATTTGAATTTCTATTATATGAGATATGTCACACCGTATTTTTAAGTTTGATGCTATGTACACAGTTTAGTTTTATAACATTTTGTTTTAAAGTGGCACACCATTTGCATCCATTTCATATCATATAAACAGCCTTAATAAGATAGCTTTAAGATAGTTTTAATTGTACGTATTATCACGTAGAACCGTAGTGGTGTAATAAATTAATTGTTTATTAATAGTACACAATTTTTACGACATAAAGTATGATTTTAATATATACTATTGTTACTGTATTATTCTCACATGATTGAATGAGGTAGTTATTAATAAAATGCCCATTAATAAATTGTTTTTTAATATATCTGCCCTACTAGCAATTTTTTACCTTTAATATTATCGAACATAATAAAATTCGAAAAAAAAATCATTTAAAATAAAGTTTGTTTCGAGAAACTAATTCGTCATTTTTTTATCACTACAGCCGTGGAGGCAAATCTATATTTTATATGAGCCGTTAGATTTCAAATCGCATCAAGTCCACTTTTGACACAAGGCCATCTTTTGTTTATATTTAAAAGAAATGTTAATTATCCTTCAGAACATTTTAACAAATTGATCCAACTCCTTGTGGTTTTCAAGTTAAGTAAGACTAAAACCTATCCATTTTTTGGAATAACTGCAAGAAAAACTTGAACAATTTAGCACTAATAGCTAATACATATAAAGTTTGTATTGAAGTTTTAAAACCATTAGTAAGAGACAATCAATAAATTTAGAATCAGCAAAGCTTAAACGTTCATTGGTTACAATAATAAATAATAAAGTGCATTTAATTGAAGAATAAATATTACCTATGTGGGTTGCTAGGCTTAACGTTAACTTATTCATACACGGATATTGCATCTCTCCTATCAAGAGCTTGCAATTGCTACGTAAGTATACGCTGTAACGTTGACTACCGATTTTTTTCAGGTATGTGCATAAGACTGTATTGAAGTATTAAGGTTCTGCCATCGCAGTAACCAAGTTCATAATGATAATGATGTTTCTTAAAGCAACAACAAGCATTTTTGCGCTTGGTTTGAGATAAACTTGCCCATACTAGCACGGTAAACGGCCTAGAATCTTTTATTTTTTGTTTTGGATCCCATGTCTTATGATCGAGGTCTTGTTGCATATATCTTATTTTTACTTTCACATTTAGCCTATCTTATCAAATCAAATATTTCATGCAAATTTCTATTAAGTCGGAAGTCTATTTTAAATAAAAGACACGCACATAGCAAATTAAATTCATAATTTTATTTTTATAATAAATAAAAATCAAGAAAACACTCTTGTCGAGAATTTTCTATATATTAAATACATCGTACAAAAGATGTCAATACAAACTAAATCACTTGGTGCAAAGGCAAGCCTGTCGGTTCGGGTTACGCCCGCCACCCAGCGCGAACCGCGTCGTTGATTTCGTTCACCAGTTTGAGCTATCTATGCAACAGGCGAGTGGAAACCGAGGATAGCCTCATATTAATCTACGTTCAATAAACGAAGTTACACAACAAATACAAATTGCCCTCCGTTTGGAGTGCACCCTTACAGGTCTCCCCAAACGAGAGCGAGAAATACGCAGTTACCATGATTATAAAACATTGTAAATAAGGAGGTATGAAAAAGCTTATTACACTTCAAAAGTGAAAAAAAAAACACGAGATAATTTACTTGTATGGAATAATAAATAAAATATAATAAAATCAAGTATCTAACTTAAGTATGAAATAATTTACTACTTTACACCTAAATGACAAATGTATTGCAACACATTAAGGAGCTTTGGAACCATTGAGTAATTCGGGGCTTACGTTAAATTTCAGCTGGTAATAAATCTCGAATAATATTTCTAAACTTGTGATTCATCTTTGGCTTTCAGAAGAACGTTAGTCGACCACAGTTCCATAACTCCTCGAAGGACGCAGCGAAGGCATGATTCGGTGCGATAAATAACGCAGGCCCGCACGAGACCGCGTTTCAAATTGATTAATTCATAAGTACTTACATAAGTTACAGATCTACTATGAAGCTAATGCATCTTAAAGCAAATAGAGAACTTTAACCAAAAGAACGGTGCATTTTTAAACTAAAACTAAGAAAAAGAATCGCAGGGTTTATTTTTTTGTTTTAGCCGTAAACATCGGACAAGATCGAATAAAGAAAAAACGTGAATGTTTTTGAAGTAATTAAAATGTAAGTCTTCTATTTTATTGACTACAAGTATACCACAGAAATAGACGCAATACAAATAATAATCCATTACTAAAAACATCACAGCTCACAAGCAAACGGTGAACATTAAGCAGCAATGGGAGGGGAAGTACAAGTCAAGGTGATGACGATCGATAATCTACACTTAAATATGCGCAAGGGTATTTTTAAAACGGAAACCGTAACCGTTGCTAACTATTATGCATTAAATTTGAATATACACTTAGCAACCGGAGCGAAAGTATGATATTAGTTGAAATAGATTTTCATATTCCATGCTCGAAATATAAAAATCACCCACTAAAATGTATCGTAAGCCGTCAGGCGCGGGGCGTGCCTAGAGGCTGGGAACTTGCTGTGCAGCAAGTCGCCTAGGCACCGACGCACTGGAGACCGATGCGGGTCCACCGTGAGCTACGACGGACCGACTGTGACTGTATTGCGGAAGAGTCCTCTCGTTATCACTCATGACGCCTAATTTATACCGAAAAGGTCGTGTCGTCTATTACAACTTATTAAATGCTCGCAATTTCGGCATAACAACGCTTATCACAATATATAAAAATATATATTAAAGAAGCTTATACTACAACTACACATCGAAGATACACTCCCATATGCATTTGCCACCACACTAGCGATACGACAATCATACGGAAACCGTCATGTTTTTTAAATATTTTGTTTTTTTTTCCTTTAATTTTATTTGTGCGGCAGCACATGCAAGTCTGCAAATGATTCACAGCATATTCTTAAAGATATTGTAATATTGCATCTATGAAACAAATCATGTGAATTCCATTGGGAAGAAATGGAGGATCCCTCAACTTTATCGTAATTTCTGATCTCCACCTGATTTTACAAACGTACTGGTAACTGGCTCGGTATTTCTTTGTACTACTCATCTTTAGAGATACATAAATACTTATGTATTCTTCTATAACGCGCCTCCTTACCATTTCTTCCCACAAAATACAATAAAAATGTTTAACATATTTAATTTCGAATATAACAGAAATGCCATTTTATGCATTTCTGTGTACAAACTAAATTTAATACTTTTGTCATTTCATAAAAATAATATTTACCCCAAAATTCATTTCAAAAACAAAAGAGCAACATCGAAGACTGTAGTACAATATTCTGAATTATGTAATACTAGTGACAACCCATATTGTAATCTGAGAAAGCCTAGAGCCCCACTGTGCCCATTGTGTTTGGGATCAAAACTGGACACAGTGTGGTGAAACAAACCTACACAATTAGCAAGAAGCCGTAATCTTTTCTAAATACATGTGCACTTAGTGACATTAAGATTAGAGAAATCGAAAGGTTAATCCTTAGAGAAGTCTACGATATTTTTATTATTTTTTGTTGCAGCTTATTATTAGGCTTTTCATAAACAAAAGTAGTAATTATATTAATATGGGTTTTTTTTTGAGAATGTTTTTTTCCGCCTTTTAAGGTACATCTATGAAGTTCTTTTAGATTCTCTATGATGAAACGGCTTTATGTTCAACTTTCATCTGAAACAAAAAGACAAATAAATTATCCAAAATATTTTCCTGTATTTGATTTTATTAAAATTACAAAAATAGCATTAAATCTTATAAGATTTATATCTTCACAAAAACACATGTATATGTATGAAAAAAGAATGGTTCTCTATTACTTTAAGTATCATTGAATGTAAAGTTTGTGAATAACATTATTTAACAAACCTCTTCCACCAACGATGATGGATTTCCGTTTAATGTCCTGTGCAGGGGCAGGTCTCACCACTCCCGGGGCGCCGCCACTAACCATGTGCCCACCTCCAGCTCGAATCGGTTTCGCTAGAATTATGCAAGAAATTTCTTAATACTGTAATGGATTGATTTTGTATCTCTTTTAATTAAAGTTAGAGAGAGACAAGACAAGCAAATTTCTCGTTTGATGATATGCGTCACGTTTGGCCAATACAGCAAGTGTTTTTACTACAGCAGTTTATAGAGCACAGAGATCTACCATTTTATATCTGTGATAATTTTTCTAATAACATTGCCCTTGCAACCAGAACATGGTTATGCCTGTGCATTACTGATTAGTGGTGGATAACTGCACTGCTATGGTCTTTCCCTAATATACTATTATCATTGTAAATATCATGAATAATCGATCCAATTTCATTCTGTTACACTTATTAAAACTGTCTACATAAAGAAAATACTTGTAACTTAAGATTAATGATTTAACATCGTATTTTTTTCCTTTTTAAATGTTAGTGAATATCTAACCAATTATTAATAATACCCTTATTGGTAAATAAATTTATATTTACCAATTTGAGCCTGCGGGCCCCTTCTGGCGAGATTCTTGGCTCGTACAGCTTCCTTGATTCTGTCAACTTCGAATTGGTATCTCTTGCGGTCGCGCATTGCTCCTTCTTTCGCTTCCTAAAGGCATCAAATCAGAAGATCCGGTTATTATTTCGTAGCTTATAGGGATATCTTTAATAGGATACAGATAAGATAAAGAAACATTTGATGCGTCCATTGCGAATTTGGCTGAAAATCTCATCACATATTTTGGGCTAGCTGAGCTTAATATTTTGATTTTATATAAGTTGTAGCCGACATAATATTCTGACTATTAAAGTTTACTTTTGTCATGGAAATAAATAAATATATAACATATACAATGTCATATGGCGAACTTTTACTACAACTTATACTTGTAGTTGCTTCCCGTTACCTCACTCAACCGAGAAAATAAGTTCTATTTAACTCCACCTACCTTGAGACCATTGTAAAAATGTGTCTTTTAAGTGAAATGTGTTGGTAAATAAATTATTATAACTATAGTAATTATCTATCATTTAATAGACGGGTATTTACAACAAACACCTCACCTTAAGCGCAGTCTCGAGTGCTTTAACGCGCTCCATAGTGGCGCGTAGGCGTTTCTCGAGCTTAGGCAACTCACAGCGCAGGTCCGCGTTGTCGCGAACCAGTTGCTTGTGGACTTTCGTGAGCTGCTCTAGGTTGTTCTCCAGGAACGAGATCTTTTGTTTCTGGGCCAGAGATCCGCCCTCCTCTTCTGCGCTCTCCTCGGGGTTCGTCGATTTCTTTATTCTTGCCTAGAATACCAAATTAAGCCTCAGATTAAAAACTATCATTGTAAATAAAAACATCACACGTAATGGACACAGCCCCTTTACACCTGAGAATGTTGAAACTTATTGCATGAAACACATATAACCTGTCTAGTAAACATTTTAAATGTCCTTTGTGCTAAAAATTTACTATGTATACTTCCACAAAGCAGGACACCAAAAGTAAGCAGCGGTTTAGCAAAATCTTTTCTTACACATATTGTCATAATCAAACAAATATATGCCTTATGTTACAATTATCCGTAATAATAATATTTTCCTTTATCTTCAAGCTCCAGATAGGCGCTTCAAATCGCATTTAAATTGTTGATTTGCAGATTTCAGGTTACTTCAAATACTACAGTAAAAGCTAGTGCCATTATATCGGTTTGCTCCGATTTCATCGAAAATTACCTGCAAGTCCTGAACGAAGAGTTTTCGCAGGTTATGCAGCGTCTGGAGCTCCTTGGCTACGGTGTCCTCGAGCCCCTTCAAGTCGGCGCGCGCTTGTTCGCGACGCTCCACGCTTTGGCTGTTGATCACCAATTTCAAATAAAATAAAAGTTTACGAATGTATACACTACAAACACATGCCAATGCCACATAATCGCGATATTGGAGTGTTGAAGTTGCGAACGTTAGGAGTATGAGAAAATATAGTCACCCGTGGCTACGATAAAACATACAAAAGTCGTTTTTATTTGAGCCGTCAGTTGAGTTGTCTTGTTATATTCGCATTTAAAATGACAACTCGACTAGTGCCGTTGCGACTGGTGTCTTTTGTATCTTCGATATGCTTAAGATCTTTAAGCTTTTTTTTGGAGGGCATGGAAATGTGTAGGATGAATTCTAACATTCTGTATAAACTAAAAAATACTGAAAAGCCACTCAGCCATTTGCAATTTCGGAAAATACTTATCGAGCAATCGAAAGAATCATATCGTCACCATCGTGAGCAAGCGTGTATGTCCTATTCCGATGAAATTCTACTAAATGGGAAGCTTCGCATTAATAAAAGGGCCAAAAAGGAACTGAGAGGTTTGCTCTGACCAGACATTTCTCCCGGGTGGGAATCGAACCCACGACCTGCGACGCTGAAGCCAATAGCTTAGCAACTGCGCCATACAAACCAAATGTCTCCCTAATCTGGCCGAAATGGTCTCGAGGCCAAAAGCCCTAGCTAGAGTGAAAGGGTTAAAATTATATTTCAAAGATAAGTCGAACGAACACTCCAATTTCACGTAATGCTACCACATGTTATAGTTAAATTTACCTGCAAATTGACGCGAATGAGCTATCATCCCAGCACGCACCCATCCATATATAATGGTCGCTCGGTCCTCTAAGGCCATCTTTTTAGAAAATGCCAACCCCCGGCAGAATGAATATGAATGGGATACGTGCGGAATAAAATGACAACTCAAAATAAAAAAAGCTAGGCATAACAGACCTTGCAACTACGTTTACTTTGTACTTACACAACTACAACATACTTTTTATCAATCAAATATCACAACAGAGTAACATTGTACAAGTGTTGCTAGCAGTTCAATCTAGAAATGTTTGTACGCCACCTAACTAGAATACAAAGGTACGTTGAATATTTCTAGATAGAATGGCAACACTAAAGATACGCAACGAGCAGGTCCGAGCTCCGTGCAAACGTATTTTTCTATCACTTAATTCGGCCCTTTGTGAATTTCAACTGTTAAAGTTATTTGCACGAGTTCAAGTCCCACAGGTTGAGGCGACAATCACTCTTCGGCATTTCGAGTGCAACTAAGGAAGTGATACGGACACTAGGATTAATGTTCGATGCAATTACGTACGAGCGTTTGCGGAAAGGTACTAGTGGAATGGATATGTATGACCATGCATTGTATGTAAATTGTGAATGTGATTTTATAATTAATTGTCATTCAGCAAATTGTATTGCACTGGCTCACGAATAAATGCAATCGATGGAATAGACGTCGTTATAATGTTCCCTTATTATCATCAATGCCGTAAGCATTACTAAATGGTTCCACTTTACCTAATTGCGATTCTATCTTATTTACCTAAACAATTAGAATTAGTAAAGGTTTATTTGAAACCTAGTCAATTAAAAAAATAAATTAGTTATACTTTTAAATATACTCCCGAAATTAGATGAACGATTCAAGGCTAATACAAAAATATTTCGATAAAAATATTACTTGCTGACTCTCTATACAAATGTTTAGCTTTATTTACAAAAATATTTACACAATGTTACAAATGTAATCAAATATCTGAATTTTATAGCGATCTTCGACTTAGCAGCATTAACTTTTTGTGCGAAAATAATACCCTAATTTCAATAATAATAAACGTGAATATTGTATTTGCTTTAAGCAAACATACAAATTAAAAATAAGTCTTTAAAGTAAGATAACATAAAAGGCAGTGAAATTTTAAACACAACTTCATGTTCGCACCAATGAGTTCTTTAAGCATGGTTACTTAATTTTAATTTAAAAACCACTAGAAACTACATAAACAATACTTTCTTTTTTAAATACACTAACACGAAACAAGCCTAAATAGCTTCCCTTATTAGCATCTAACAGATCCAGAAATATATTAAACTATTTTTCCAACATGTAACTAACACTCATACTTAATGTAACATACTAACCACAATAATCATGCTTTAGTTTATGTCAACCATATATAACTCAAAAATAAATGCTCAAGGAATTATAAAAGTTAATCTTTGGTCGTTATAATGTAACCTAATTTGTAGATAATATGTCAGTATGGACTAGTTAAAGATTAGTCTTCAAAGCGAAGCGGTTAAAATAGTCAATATGTAATACTGCTCCAACTGTCTTATAAGGTTTATTATACTTAGATCAAATTATTGCAACGTTTTACAAGACAGTGGTAGGTATCACTGCAAAATCGATAATGTTATATTGAAAACTAAGTACGGGTCTCGGCGCACTTGGACTAGAAATTAATGAATCGGACATCTACTAATTTATGATTGCTTTTGAAGGCACGTAAATTATACTAATCAGTGTACAGAGACCCAAAAAAAAAATGAGAATCAACAAAAGGGGATGCCAAGCTTAAACTAAAACAACAATTTGGGGGTAGCGATGGGTAAGTAGGATCATGGTGACGGATATGAGCAGATGTAGCTGGAGGGGATGGATGTTGCAGCTGTGTCGGGTGGGGGACTTTGGGATTGCCGAGAGCGACCTTTCCTCCCTGCCGGCCGGCCTATCGATATCGAGGCCCATGCCGTATCCGAAACCTAGCCTCTGTTTCTTGGGGGTTATTATGTAGTCCCCGAACAGGTCGTTGTCGTCTTTCGACGCCGTCTGTTTGTTGGCGACCTCCTTCTCGGCCTTATCGAGGTGACGACGGGGCGAACGGGACACTAACATGAGCTCCTTCAATTTCGCAGACTTGTCGGCCTCCTCGCGCTTCAGTTTGTCGTAGTCGTCTTGCAGCTGTTGGCGGGCCAATGTCAGCTCCTGGTACGTGCTGTAGACAAAAATATCATTTAGGATGTTAATTAAACGATTAAAATTCAAAACTTCTACACATTTAGGGATAGCCAGTGCGACAAGACTTGCGGTCTGAGTTCCAGACGCTACATGTAATCAGTTCTCACATAAAAATTATTGCAGTAGCTACTATTTTAATCATTATAAGCTTCTTAACATATCGCTATGTTGAGGCAGTTTGGGTTTTCTTAGACAATAATAATTTAACGAGTAAATGGAACATGCACATAATTTCTAGAAATAATTAACAGATTGCATTTGGATACGACATAATGCGGTACTGCTCTTGGTGAAATAATGTATACGAAGTAGACAATGTTGCTCTCAAGCCCACATTCCACCCCCATGTCCATTACGTAAGCCGTATCCGTTGAGAATGTATAATGCTTTTACAATTTGGATCGAGTGCACGTAAAAATTGGCTGCCAAAGTCGTGTACTGACTCCTTGAGTTCCTGGTGCTGGCGCTGCAGTGCGGCGAGCTCGTCCCTCAGGCCGGACAGCTGGGTGGTGTGTGAGGCGCGCAGTTGCTCCAGCTGCGCTTCCAAGGCGCCGCGTAGCTGCGAGTCCGCGCGCTGCTCGGCTGCGGCCAGTTGCACACGTTCTGCCGCCTATGTGACGATGCGACAAATCGTTTATCACTCCTCTGATACACGATGACATATGATAATGCAAAAACTGTGTTATTTAGCGAGAGGATTTTGCTGCGTTAAATTTTTTTAAGAATTTCGAATTTAGTAGATATTCTCGGTGACGAGAAAGACCTAATTACCTAACCAGCAGAAAGAATTTTTCAGACAATGTTTTGTAGTTTGTGAAACTACAAAACGATCGGACGGTCCCCACCAAATGTAGTTATTATTGAAAAAATACTAAATTCCTAGGGTAGTGATAGCATTATAAAAATGACCAGTTTCAATACACTCCATTGATTTTGTGTAGTCATAGTATTTATTCGTCCGGTAACGTTCGGTTACCATTAGCAGCAGAATTTGCTATGCAACAAGGTGTAGTACCCATAGCTCCACAACGTGATTTCTGTATCGATTGACAGGCTTTTCATAGCTTTATAGTAATCTCTTATATGTACGCGAATACAATTCATTATTAAATGAAATAAATTCATAGATTTTATTGCGTTTTACCTTCAAAATCCCAACGCATCGAGTAAATTACAGCGTTAATTAACCTTTGGGTAAAAGTTATTAACCCTTTGGGTAATTTGACGAGTGAACTCGTCATCTGAATTTAAGAAGCCAGCGTTGATCGGAAACAATATATATTATCCCTGTTTTCCGACCGTCCCATGGGTAAAAAAATCTTCAAATAATTCAGTATTCAAAGGGTTACGATACCAAAGAAGTGGTACAATACGTGGTTAGTTATTTAACCATAACCAACAACCCATTGCACGTATATCGCCCGGGATCAACCACGACCACAAAGAAGGCCGGGATCGAAGCATCACTTGCTTTTCGCTCGACGAATGAGGTATTTAGTGTTTATTACATGTAACATGTGTCAACCGGTTGTGGCAGTGTTTCTCATAAATAATCATATACCATAAGTTGAAATTTTCAACCCCAACAACATTTTGCTGTCATTAAATAATCTCCAAGCGTCACTAACTAAAACTTCAAGCCGACACTTGATTACGCAACGTAATTTATGTAAGAAGTAGAGCACCGGTTTATATGGCCGTCTAAACAGAGGAAGTAACAGAATAAATAGGCCACAGCTCATTATTAGGTTATAACCTTCTACGTAATAAAGCCTAGGCATTTGGAAATCTATGAAGAATAACTTACATACATAAGTATCTCACTTGGCTAGATATTCAATCAACTTATTTAGACAAACAGAAAGTGAATCTCGACGGACGGAGTAAAGAATCTGAGAGCGGTAGATTTATTAGTTGCCTACACGCCCCTAATTACTGTAGCGTGTCGTGAGTTTTAGACTATTTGAAATGAGACCATTATGCGTGCCAGGAAATTAATTCTTGCCAAATATTTACGTTTTCTGAAAATATGTACTCTTCTATTTCATAGGGCAATCTGCGTATATCAAAGTTACCAATAATAGTCAACTTGAATGTCATTTTATTTAAAAACATTTGACAGTCGTTTCATGAAAGCAACAAATTCCCGTGATGTCAAAATTAACGTGTTTACGACCATTACTCATTGCTCACTGGCGTTGAACGCGGCAATTTAGTTTCAATTGTGTAAGCTGAACAATTTATGAAATATACTTCAAATACGTTTCCGCGTATAGTCCACATAAGTGATTTTTTTAAACGCCCAAAGGAAAGTTATGACGTCACGTGTCATTTAAAGCGCATTGCAGGCGTTAGTTACGTAAGCGAAATATGTAGATACTTTTTATTTGGAGTTCGAGTGTTTTAATTCTTTAAGAATTTTTAACGCTCACATAATTGCTTGGCAAGTTATCCAATGCGCATCAAATTAAAAAAAAGTGACTAATTCTTCATTAGGAAGCACGGATACCTTTATACATATACATATATATATCGATCG
This sequence comes from Eurytides marcellus marcellus, assembly GCA_018247955.1. Taxonomy (NCBI): domain Eukaryota; kingdom Metazoa; phylum Arthropoda; class Insecta; order Lepidoptera; family Papilionidae; genus Eurytides; species Eurytides marcellus. The sequence continues at coordinate 3,298 of DWHQ01000135.1, read as the reverse complement.
ATCTGTTTTATTACATTCGGCGATGTATCAAGGTCTTGCAATATAGGATTTTGCGCCGTTGTATAACTTCCTTCCACGAATAACAAGGACTTCGGTTGGAGTAAATTAATAAAGTCAGCCTTGGCCTAAGTCTCGCAAATTCTTCAAACGTTGTTAACTCTGCGATCTACGAATGCTTGAATATGCTGCATACATTAGCAAAAGTAATTGGCACGCTACTTTAGTGTGTATTTATCGTACTGTAAGAACTTTAATCAATTCAATATATAATAAAAATTTCGATATCTGCAACTTAAACTGAAAAGGAAAATTCATGACCTGGAAGAATGTTTTGATAACAAACCTGAACTTGGCACACCAGAACGTTGAACAAGGATATTTTCCTAAGTATTTGACTAACAAATGCCATAATACATAACATCTTAAAGAAAATTAACAATCCTTAGTTAAAATGCTATTTTAAAATTTTTAAGATTTAAACAATTACAGATCTCTCTTCGAATCAGATTATTGTATCTAATCTCGCAATTGACGATAATAATAATCAAGGGATTGTTAAACATAATTATTTATTAACCTAGGTAAATAAAATTATGTTAAATATAACCGGAAGGCGGCATGTGAATTACGTATGAGTCAGCCACCATGATTTAACCTTTATCGTTGTTTTTTTTATTTTAACTTCTTTTTAAAGATGATATCATTATCACATAATAAAGTGTCTCCCTAACGCTGCTAATTTCAAACTGACTTCAAAAAGGAGATTCTCAGTTCGTCTGAATTAGCTGAATGTATGTGACGCGATATCTCCGCTTATTTTCAACATTCCTTTTTTATTATTAATTTTAACGATTTTATTGTAGTTGTGACGGGATCACATAAAGATTTTATTATTATTACATCTTCAATTTCGAAAATACACTAGAAAGGTCCTCAAAATTGAGTAGGAAATTTATGTTGAGGGTATTATTATATTTATTACGAATCGGTTTTACGTTTTCATGGCCACTTAAAAACTATGGTGTTTGCAAAGTGTCCTCTTATCGGTATTATTGAAATGAAAACCTTTTTTTAAGTTAACACCAAAATTAAGTCTATCTTGAGTGATGGTCATTTGATCAAATACCTTGTTCATCGTTTTCTCACGGATTATTGTTTAAAGGTTGCTAACTCAACTTTATAGTTTGTCTAAATTTAAAAATCCGAAAATAGATATCGTTTGTGAATGAACCCCCCAATAACGAAATTGAAATATCCAAAAGAAATTTTAAAGGAATACGAAGTGTAGTGGTTAATCAAAATATATGGTTAAACATAAAGACGTAATCCATTGTATTCCGAGTACAAAAGATTCATCGAAGGAGATGCAATATTCAGTATATTATTCTTTATACAATCTTCCAATGTTAAAACCACACCCACAACTGTTATTCTTTATCTTTTATTTATTAACGATACTAATCATAGAATACCGCTGTTATAAATTTATAGTTTTACATTTCGTCCTTTAAATGAAGAAACATGATTCATATCCTGTATGGGTGCTGTGTAAAGCTATTGAGTAAGCTCACAGCTATATGTCTGAAAACTTCATCCTATATTAGTGATTCTTATAATTAAACTTTTGACTCATCCAATAGGTATCTAGCGTACAGTTACTCTAATGCAACTGTATCGCTTCATAGACTACGAATATGCAATCTTCGACCAATCTAGCTCTCCAAAGGCCTTCAAAGTGATCGTTTTGTTAGTTCTTTGACGCCTTCAGCTTAAGGACTTTGAAAGATATATCAAACACTGAGCTCAGAGAAAACAGGTTCAGGTTTGTTAACTAATTTTATTAAAAATTAAGTTGTCTTTGTTTATATAATCTGAAACTGACTACTTGTAAAACAAGACGAAAAAAGTCGAACGGTTACCTGAAGGCGGGCGCACTCCTCGCGAAGCGCGTCTGCGGCCTCCTCCAGCTGTCGCTTCTTGTTCTCGGCCTCCCGCATCGACTCTGCGAGGGACGCGCATCTCGCCTCGTGCTGCGAGATCAGCAGCCGGCACTCGCCAAGCGATCGCTCGTATTCTTCGATCTATGTTCAGCATAAGTTTATTTTTAATTTGGTCCTCTAAAACCTTACGAAAAGTCCAAAGTCTTTAAAGTAACTTCTAAAATATAGTATCTTCTAAAGTCGTAAACGATAAAGACCCAAAGAACTATAGTACCTTTTAACGTCTTATAAGTAACATCTTTTTCTAAGTAACTTCAAAATTATGACTTTAATGAATTTTAAAACTATTCCACCCAATAAAATTCAAACCGACTCACATCTGAATCTTCTTAGAAAAACGTTTTACTGTTGACGTTAGAGTTATTTAAATATGTGTAACAGAGATTCTGTTAACAAATAAAAAAAAATATTATGACCGTAAATAAAACCACTTTCGCTAGATTAATTGCAATATGGAACTTTGCAACTGATATTAACTTCTTGGATTCTTCTACAAAACATCTATTAAGACAACATTAAACTAAAACATAAATGTAATGATATTGAAAAATACCTGATGCCATTTTCCTGAAACCTTCATAATCTTGATTTGAATCTTGTTTAATTGAATACAAATTAATAGTTTATAATGGGAATGCCCTTTATAGTGGGCATAGGTTTTTATCATAGGTCTGAAAGGGTATCCATATCAACACTCCTCCTTATTACCTTTTGGTTGGCATCAATGTTGGCAGTCTCGAGAGAGTGGCAGCGCTGCACGATGTTCTTAACCTCGCTCTTCATCTTGCTGATATGGAGCCTGGCGACGGTGAACTCCTCCTCCAGCTTTCCAACCGTGTCCACGTTCAGTTTGAAGTCCAGCTCGGAGCCGCCCACGGCGGCGCCGATCTCCGCCAAGTCACGGAGCAGGTTGGTGAGCAGTTCGGCGATTCGCTTGCGCTGGTGCGCGGACATGTCGCGCAGCTGTTGCAACTCCGAGGTGGCGCTTGCCAGTGCACTCTGTTGGAGATCAAACACAATTAAATGTGATACAAAATCATTTAAAGTTTCCTTTTTAAGTAAACTTTTAAGTCTCGCCTGAGGTAGATAGACCTAATATCCAATAATGTTACTGATAAATGTTTATTTATGATAAAATGTAAGTGTTTTTAGTCTTCAATATAAAGGATCAGAATACAACACAAGAATTACCTACCACTTTATTTCATATATAAATATATAAAGGATATAATATTCACTTTACATTTGAAGGTGTATTGAAAAAAATAATTATGATGTGTAGATGATTGATTGTTAAG
>DWHQ01000134.1:0-17603 GCA_018247955.1 Eurytides marcellus marcellus | reverse complement strand
ATTCTCACCCAGGATAAAATATTTGTGGGATGAGCTGAAGTATTTGTTCTGTTCCTAGGTGTAAACTATCATGTATATAAGTATGCATTTAAAATATATAAGTATGAATGTTAGTCTTTTGGTTGTCATAGTGCAGGTTCTGCCTAGTTTGTCGTCCGTGTGTGAGATGTCCCTTAATATTTATTTACTCTGATTTTTCCATATTTTATCCTCCTTCGTGAGGGCAAAAGACTGTAAAAAGGGGAACAAAGTTTTCTTTTCACGTATTAATATATAAATAAAAGAAGTTCTTGTGTGATAAGAGCGATGACTATTACGGACTATAATGCTTATTAGAACTCTAACCCGAATAATCCAAACAAATCTTCAGACTTACGTTTCCTTGTATTTACAGAGAATTAATTTGTTTAACTTTGGACTAGTTTTTTTTCGAAAACAACCTTTCGCGTCATTACATGATCGTACATTGTATAGTTATTCAAATAACAAAAGGTTATATTGAGGTCGTAACGATAATGTCATGCAAAACAATCAAACAACGTAATGTATTTAGATTACGTATGCGCTTTGGTGGCTTTATATTTATTAATAAAACGAACTGCATCAACGGTCAGTAAATATGGACAGTGGTTATGACATTGCATCGGCTGACAATAGCGCATATTTAATGCTCTGACGTTTCGAACGTTTGCAATGAGGATAATGAAGTCACCGGTCGCAGTTGTGAACGGTATTGTCGCCATTAATTAAATAGACTGCCTTCACGTGATGCTTTGGTCACGTGTTCTAATTCGACCACACACCTCTAACATAGGCACTCGCTTTTATATACCTTGGATGAGGGACGGTTTATTCAAGTTGTTTTACCGCGAAGCAGTAATGCGAGCATTGCGTTGTTCCGTTTTGAAGGACAAAGTTGACCGTCATTTAGAGATGTCGATATAAAATGGATAAACCATTTTATATGGTTTATTGATGGTATATGATACACACTATACATCTCTAAGTAACGAGTGCAGCGCAAAGCATAAATGAGTACTTTGAACTATTGTAGTCTAAAATACTTCATGTTGCTGTGTGGTTATGGGCAAGTCACTTGCCATGAGGCGGGCGACTTGTTGGTTTCATCACGCTATGTAAACAATAAATACCAGTGCCAGAAGCAGCTAATATCTTTTCACATTTATATTAATGCACTCTCCTCTACAAACCACATCGGGTTTTTAAATAAATAAAACATTTACTGTACGTTACACTCCTAATAAGCGAGATGAGCTCTTACAGAAATAGCTTTTAGATTTCAATCATCACGACACATACATTTTTGATTAAGCGCTATAAAAAGTTGTTTATTTATTTTTAATTGGTATTGGTAAATAATTTATAGCAAAAGGAAATTCGTTTGACCAGGGTGTCCACACGTCTCGTTAAATTTTTATGTAAACATAATTTACGAGATAAACGAGCACATACAACGTGGCAATCAAATAAAGACCTCTCCCGAGGATAATCGGAAAGATTGAGGCGAAATTCACATTTCATTGCCATATTTTTTCTATAAAGCTAGAAAAAATTAGTATAAATTAAAATTTTTCAGCAGCCTGGGATCTTGCTAGTGCAGAACAAGAATTATTTCTGCACATCCTGATCATCGGTAAAACTATTTTTATAACTGTATATAATTCTGACAAGCATTTCATTATATCGTGTTAATTAGTATTTAGGCCTATTGATACATAAAAAATGGTTAAAGTAATTTTAATAATTGAAATTTAATGTTATAGACAATAGTATAACTTCGAAAAAAATTACATCGGATGAAAGTTGAAAAAGCTAAATGATTGCAGCACACGCGTTGTTAATTTGCAAGCGACCTGATTGAGAGACCATAAAACGCGAATGTGGCGTGCGGTGAGGTTGAATTGGCAATCGATCTTTGTCATCGAGCTCGATAAATGCGCGAATAACGTATTGTCAATGTAATTGCTTTTGCTTAATAAAATGGCTGAGTAGACGTTCAAAGTGTATGTTTATCATTCAAGTTGTGACGATAAATATTTTATTATTATTAAATTAAACGTAACTGTAACTAAAGACATCTAATACTGACACTCTATCAGGGTATCAAAATGTAAATGTAGACTATTTTCAAGTTATCTTGTGTTTTTAGTTTCTTTCTAAACTGTAACATAATAATAATTTATAGGACAAAACGTCTGTGAGTTAAATTAGATGATTTAATCCCATATTAATTTTAAGTGAAATTATATTGAAATATGATAGATTTGGCATTGGATAAATTTTTAACTGAGATTTAAAATTTTATTTAAGTATTATGTTCGATCTAGATTAATATGAATTGGTATCTTCTTTTAAGAAATAAACTCAATCGAGATGTATTATATAGAGTAGCATAATAATCAAAATAATAAATAAATTAACTCAAAGAGGACATCGAGGTTTCTTAATTATTATGATCGTCAATCTAGAATTGTACTTTGAAACACTATTTTACAGAGTTGGCCTGGAAAGGTTAGCCAGCCTATTCATATCCACCCATACTTGGTATATTATATCCAATAGAGATATACAATCTATATTCTGTTCTGCATTACATTGTGCTGTATGTCGGTCGCTTGCTATCAAGAGATTTACGGACAAGTCTCTTAATAAAAAAAAATCTTGCCAAAAAAAAACATACATTTCCGGCTTTTCACCATTACAAATATTACGAAAGCCTCTATTCTAATTTGACGACAATCCCCTGTGCTTGTTAAAAAGACTTTTTTGTACGAAAAAAACAAAAGGGTGAAACTATTTACGGTCATTCATTTTCTCGTCTTTAGAGTGAATATCTTTAAGGCAAGATTGAATCGGTCTTTAGTATACTTGCACTTTTCCCACTCTTATTCCAGCACCGCTAACAATCAGTTGGGATAGATAGTACATCTAGTCCTCCACTATCCCAAGCTATCTAGCTTAAACCGACAATATTAATAATATAAATATATATCTCAACCAGGCGAGGAAATAAATAAAAGCTTATATAATATAAATAAAACAGTAGTATCAATGACTTAAATTTTCCGTTTCTTTTCCTATTAATTAAACAATAAAAATTATCAATAATTCCGGTATTTTAACATTGGTTGAGTAACGGCACTATTGATTGGCATAATACAGTAAGCAATTGTTTCGAGATGTCGTTCGAACACATCGATGCACACGTCGTCAATTGATTTCGGTAATTTATTGGTTTGCGACAACGAGCAATCACGACGGATGCTGATTGAAAAGCGTTGTTTAATTCATCGTAATTATGACGGACAATTGACGCAACGATTGGGGATACAGTTTGATGGACTTATTAAGAATGATTTACGGAACATTTTTAATGTTGTTAAGGAAGAAATTTCTCGAAGTCTCCTTAAAGTGACGGTGAAAATGAATTGGAAAGCGGTTTCCTGGTGATATGGCAACGGATATCCACTCCAAACAGGTGTTGCAGTTGCGTTCACAACTTTTAAGTGGTCGACCCTCAATAGTATCACTAGCGTTACCAGACTTCTGTCTTGTTAAATTCGACTTTGGTCCACTGTGATGTTTTAGTAAGCCAGATATAATGGCTAATATGGTAATATAATATGTGTTCCATCTGACTGATTTTGACCATAGCGGCCATTCTGTAAGGGGGCGATTGGGCAAAATATTATATTGCACAAGTGCATGCACAGACTTAGGTCCTTTACTCTCCTAACCCGATGGGCCGGATATCCGACACGGCCGATCGTAGTAACGATTCTTTAAGGCCATCGCTAGATACAGCAACAAATAATATCATCCTTTTTATGCCCATCAGACCCATAGATTATCTTTTCAGGTAATAGGGTGTACAGCCCGTAATTAAAAGAAACAATAACACAAAGTCACAGTCCTCCGCGGGATTCGAATCCACGACCTCCGATTTGTTAAGCGCTGACCTATACCACTAGGCCACGGAGGTCGTTTATATATACATATATATATATATATACATCGATGTTGACAGTTTTTCAACAGCAAATCAGGGATGTCGAAAAACTGTTAATGGTGCCAATATAACTAGGAGCAAAATGTTTCGATTTGAAAGGCAATGTTGCCATTGCGATTAATTGGCACAGCACAGAGCCAATCATTGTGCTGGGCAGTCTTGATGATTTTTATAGTTTTAAAAGGGAAAATGGAACCGATTTATGAATATTTAAGCAGAAAGTTACTTTTAGAATTGGTAATAGCAATATTTTATTTATTATTATCCTTCCTCTTGGGAAAAATATACCACGTATGGCTGATAACAGCAAACGCTTTGTAATGGAAATTATAAGATACATATTGTGCTTCATTGAATATACATTAATTGTGGCGTTCACACCGGAAAAGTCAATAGCATTTGACTTGAGTTTATTGAGTCATTTATCGTAGCCATTGGCGCAATGATTAATATCCCGGATATTTAGTTTAAGGGGGAGTTGTAACATCAGTCCAACCACTTCCTGGATCGTTGTGATTTGTTACTTTACATTCTTTTGTTAATAGATAGTTCTTTAACTTTTATATTCAAAAAAACAATCCATATACTCGTATACACATGAATTAAAGTAATACAACATTCCTATTAATGCTGCGTTAAGAAAAAAACATTCCACTTCTATTGTCACATAGAAATTTCATAATTATTATTAGTGATGTGAAAGATACAGTCTTCTGTGTATCAGCTTTGTATTATTATCTCATATTTTTATTATGAGTGTGGACTTCCGCTCATGCGCTCCCACGACGTCATTCGTCGTATTCGTGTTTCCAACCGAAAACGAACAAAAACTAAAGAGAGTAAATTAAATTACTAGTAGTCAGTTAGGCTATTTGTGTCTAAGATAGTAAGAGGATCCGGAGGGAGATCGATTGCGGGACATTAATCCATTGTTGTGAACCTTGCATAGATGCAAATTTGCGTACCATTTACTGGTCTGGTGTAAATGTTATCTGCTATGCTGATGATACCTCAATGATCGAGAGCGAGGAAACTGGAGAAAGGGCCAAGGAACTCGCCGAGCTTGGGGCTTAAAGCGTTGTTGTAGATATCCACTCATACAGCTGAAGTGCTGCCACCTGACTGGTGGGTACATCTGGGTGGGTCAGACATCATAGACCGTTGGGGCTTCGAAGAATACTTCGAACATCTTGATCCCGGATCGAGCAGGTGCAGTGCATGATGCCAAATGGGGGAGTTGGCCACTTCTAAACGGGAGTTTTACAAAACGTAGTCTGCATGGGCAAAAAAGCTGACCAAAAGATGTAACCGAGTAAAATTAGACAGTTTGTGGAGAATGGCTGTTAATATGAGCTGTCCTTTCTCGGTCGTCACCCGAAGATTGGCAATGGCATATCTTTATGCCAAATAATTACTCTGCCGACAATACCTTACAAACTGTAACACAGTAGATGGTATCAAGTGGTGATGTGTGCACATTACCATTCGATTGCTCAGCCCATGTGGACTCTATAAGAAACATACCACTATAAACACATACATACTTACGCTTACCTCCTTACTTATTTTCAGTCAAACGAAAATGGCATTTCCTACTTTCTGACATTGTGACTGATTAAGAATAGAACACGAAATTACGTATTGTTTAATATACTGTTATCAAATGTTCAAAATAAAGTTTTAATTCAGGCTAATTTTGTAATCACTGCAAATGAAAATTACGCGCTTCGCCTCACGTAGCGCGTCGTAGAGCATCGTGGCGAAATCAAAGGCTTGGCGCGGGGCTTCGGCGGACGAGTAGCAAGTGATAAATAAAGCGTAATTGAGAGACGGAAACAGCCAATGAGTAAATCTCGTCCGTCAATTTATTTAAATTATTTATTAGTGCTCCGCTATAGACACCCGCCGCGATCGCTTTCAGTGCGCGTTCACAGAACGGTCTCCGGACGTGTTCAGTAGGTTGGGCGTCGACCGCGATCATCGATATCGATAGATTAAGCGATAAATGATCAAGGCATGCATACACACACATACACACTTTTAAGTTTTGTGTATAGTTACTTATTGCGTTTTTGGTTTTGTCTTCTCTTTTATGGTGGTGAAATGCCACAGTTTTATTTCTTACTAAGTAACTACAGGACTGAGCCTAGTTCCCACAATACAGATTGTTCTAGTGTGCGAGCTAACAACATAATTGTGAAATAAAGTAAAGGAAATAAAAATACATATAGTGAAAAACTATTTTTAGGGCAAATGTTATTTTTAACATTTGGTTAAAAATTACATTTAGCTAGACTAAAAGGAGAAGGTTTTAAATTCCTCTAACTTTTTAGTCGTATGTCATCCAAAGATTAAGGATGTATCACTACGACTAGAATTTTTTTTTTCGTAAACATTGTCCTTAAACAGGAAAATAGTAATGTTCGTTAACAATAACAATTCTACCACTACTGACTTTATGAATTAAATATATACGTAAACGTAAGAATTGTTAAATAATCACTGTTATAAACACTTAAAACAGACGTAAACATTGTTGACTTAAACCGTGGTTTTTGAGAGCGATAAACATTTTCCGCTCGGAAATGGTTTTTATTTGGCACACTTACCACAAAAATCGTACTGGGCGCATTCAAATAAACGATACTGTCGGCCGACACGGAAACTGTTCTCTGTTACTTACAAGCGGCGATTCCATCGATAAATCGCCGACACCGCCTCGCACCGAACTAGGGCTACGACTCGAATTAGTTAATTTGTGCAGATACGACACAATGGATGAGGAAATAATATACTCGCATGTACTTATGGCTACCGGGAGATTGTAATTGGCGTAATTGGACGAATCTGGACGCACTTAATAATGGCCCATTGTCGTGATTCAAATGGCAACTCATCGTTTGTGAAAGAAATGATTCATTTCTTTTTCAAATTACAACGCGTTTTACTTTTTAAGCTATCAACTTATACTTGAGGCCTATACTGTACTCTTCTTCAGGAATCTAATCTAATAACCTCACAATCAAAACGAGAGTTAAATCCATTCAAGGATGACATAAGATATTAGATCATATATAATAGACCGCAAAGGTCGGTAGGTCGGTAGTACAATATCAGATAACTGGTAAAATACAAGAGCAATCTTTTTAAAATTAAAACTAAAAAAAATATTTCATACAATATAATGGTGTATAAATTAAGAGTCCTTGAGAGAGTCGAATAGGGAGAGAGAGAAAATCTCTTAGTTTCTTTATCTCACTGTAATGCGCAAATAAAAATAAACACAACTTTTAAAATTGGAAATAAGAAAATTAAATTAATTTTTCTTAGTTTTGGTACTGTTCTGTCTGACATGTTTATTTTTGTCGAGCGAATCGCGCCTGATGCCTGTACGAGTAAGTGACACATTTGCCCACAATAATAGCGCTACGCAGTTTTTTAACTACATCAGTTCAAAACTGCAAGCAATTTGTGCGCTTGTCACTTAGAGATATAAGATGGTCTATGTTTATGTATAGCGATTATGTTGGCAACATTGTTTTTAATACCGGAACACAGCATGTGTAATTCCGCTAAAAGGTAGAATATTTGGCAATGCTGTGCCATCGACCCAGATGGACAAAAAAGTTACTTTTTTTAATGAATTTGGCTGACAAACAAGCAAGCGGCTCACCTGACGGTGAGCGATCACCACCGCCCATGGACATTTGCAACACCACAGAACTTGCAAATGCGTTGACAGCCTTTAAGAGGGGTTTTTTTGAAAAAGGTAGGGAGGAAGAGTGAGAGGGAGGAAGAAGAGATGGAGCGGGTGGGGAGGGAGAAAGGAAGGAGATGGAGGCAGAGGTAGTGATAGGAATGAGAGAGGGAGGAAGGGGTGAGAGGGGGATGGGCTACCGGCCATCCCACTCACCGGACGAAATGCGGCAGCAATAACCCTTCCACTTTACACCGATTTTCTGAGAGGTCGTGGTACCGATCCGGTTCGAGCCGGCCCATTCAGCAGCGGGAACTTCTGCATGGCTCTACCACCGAAAATACTACACTACACTACTTACAAATGTCATTGACCCCAAAAGCATGTACGAGGATCCTATTTTATATTTGCTATTTGATTTTAAGTATTTTCCTGTTGTATTTTTAATGACCAAGATCCAATATCAATGAAATTACTATGGAACCAACTGTGTGATACACTCTTAATAACAGATTCATTCAAATCGGTTAAAAATTAGCGGAGATTTCGCGTAACACGCATAAAAATCGGATAGATTGAGAACCTTTTTATTTTGAGAATCTGTTAAAAAGCCTTACTGCTATAAACATGTTCAACTGCGTGGCCTTTGCTGTACAGAGGGTACTAGGGCATTGACAAGCCCTAGTTTGGATTGACATGTCAAATGATATAAAAATATATTATTTTATATGCGGGTTTCCCCACAATGTGTACCTCCTTTACCGTTGTGGTTATAAACCAGTAGTTCAAATTTATTAATCGCAAATTAACAATCATTGGTGTTGGCACCGGGAACTAGAATTGGTTATTCAAGCATTTGGAATCAAAACCGAGTGCCCTGAGCACTTAATTGATACGGCTATATATTTATAACAAATTTTGTATGGCCACTTACCCATTTATATCGGTGATGGACCAGAAATGTCTAAGGACAGCTTTCGCAAGCAGGTACCAAATCTGTGTCCAGACCCAAGAGGATTTGTCTATGGAAGCTGATAGGAACTCTTTAGTTTCTTCATCGGGGTGGAGCTGAACAAATTTCTTTTGTAGATCTTCGTTGATCCGTGAAGAATCGACACGGTACCACTGGAACAAAGTCATCAAATTGCACGTCATTTGCACTCTCTTATATAACTTACAGTATTATAGTGGCCTATTGGTTTGTCTTTTTTTCAGCAATGGAGTACCGAACCGGTATGTTTTTGTTACAGATAGACGAAGAGTGACATAGGCTATTGTCTAGTCGTCCCGGAAAATTATATAAAAAGATTACGGATAGAAAATTATGTAAAAACTTAATAAAAACTAATATAACCGAATGACTTTATCACAGATCGGAAGAATACTTTGGGGACCCATCGTTCCTACCTTAAATACTGTTGATAAATTTTTTTCTTTATGTACAATTATAATTAAAATATATGAAAAAGGCCCGGGTTTCTTACTGGTTTTTTCACATAACAGCTTCAAATTTGTAAATTGTCAGTAATTTTTTTTTGAGAATGTATAAGAATTTAGACAATGAATTTAAAAAATCCAATATTTAATAAAGAAAATAAAATATTTGTCTTTGAATAAAACAATCAAAAAGGGTGACAATTAAATGTCCAGTAACGAATCAAAGCGTACATAATGTCCAACGTCTCCACTATCATCACAGATGCGACTACAGCATCTCGATAAAAAGTACAAGTTAACAACAAATCATAACTTAATCGTGAATTGATGTTTAACAACTCCCGCGCCTCGCTACTAACGAAAACGCGCAAAAAGAGCAATCCGGCCGCAAATAAGTGAGTAGTGCGATACGAAAGGGCCATAGCTCGTCACCCGTTGTGTGTTTAAGGCAGCGGCACTGGGCCCACAAAGGGCAGCGGCGGCTGTTAATTTCACGCCGCCTCGAATTAACATTTCTTTACGCCACGGAATAATAACGAATTAAAAAAAAAGGAGGAGACAGCCTCCCGCGTATACATGCGGCGGTAATGACGGTACACGAGCGAGAGGGACAGAGCTAGCTCATCAGGCCGGGCTTAATTAATGCACGATCTGTCGTTATATTAAAATCGAAGACGGCTCGCGACCGGGGAAAAAACGATGAGCGATTGTTAAGTCAACCTCCTACCGGCGCTGGTGGCTCGATCGCCGCTTGACTACTCGGCTCCAGTGCACCGTTGGCATCATTAGAAATATCATTAAGTTAAAGCGATTCCGTATTTATGCTCCACGTTACCGTTGCTGATATTTAATTCGGGGGCTTCATTGCAAATGTCAAGTCAACATTTCCTTCGGTAAAGTTGAAACAACTAGATTAAATTGCCTTAATCTTGAAGTTTATTTTTTTGCTTCGTTATGCTGAGATACGAAGTTTGACCCTCCAGGACTAAGGCTTTTTGATATTAATAAAACGAAAATGTTCAGTTCACAATTGGTTGTGACAGCGCTCAATACAAATATAAATAAATTGGAAGAATTGAGAAAAAAATTCTTATTTTATGAAGTCGGTTAAAGATAAAATATATATTTTGCCTACAAATTACACTTCATCTGCCATTATTCAACAAAGCTGGAAGTGACTCTATCTTTACTTAAGAAATACAACACATATTTGTACTTTAAGAAAACACATTTAAGTATTAGATGATGGATGTAATTTAAGCAGTTAAAATTTCGATGAGACATCAGTGTTTGTGAATGAAGTGAAGCTCGCTTTTAATTATATAATCTAGAGAGAACTGAGTTAAAATCCCGTCAACGGCTCATTGATGAATTTGTTAATTATGACATAACATTTTAGGTGCTGATTTACCATCAACAGTGAAGGACAACAACGTAAGTAATTCTTCAGTTCGCATTGAGGCTGCGAGGCAAATGTGTTCTGACATCCTCTGGATAGTGAAGACCTGTGCCCAGCAGTGGAACATATATTAACTGTTAATTACTATGGTGATGGTTGAAAGTAAAAATTTTTCATTAATTGTGGATAATACATAATTCACAGCGTTTTTATTTCGTTGAGTTTTATGTCTTAATGTGATCTTTCAATCCTAGAGATCAGCGTTTTAAGTGTTAGTTAGGGTTTTTTATAGCACTCTAAAATAAAGAATTATGAATACAATTTTGTATAAATAATTTTTTATGGTGGTAGAGCCACGCAGCTACTTTCGTTGCTAAATGTGCCGGCTCGCCGGATAAGTACCACGACCTCACAGAAAATCGGCGTAAAGTGGAAGTGTTTTTGCTTCCGCGTTTTGTCCGATGAGTGAGATGGCCGGTGGACAATCCCCCTTCCTCCTTCTTCCTCCCAAAATTTCTTATATTTGTATATAGGAAATTTTGGGCTAGTTAAGATAGGAAAAGATGCACATGTCCATGGGCAGCGGAGGTTGCTTAACATCAGATGAGCCGCTAGCTCGTTTACCTCCTATTCTATAAAAAAATTGAGTATAAAAGCGAACACTATATCTACACTCTTTTCGAAAAATATGTAGTCGGTGCAGAATACACATTGCGAAACTTTTGGAGAAGAATTATTACGTTAATTTATTACGGATTTTTAAGATTAATTATTCTATATTTCATTATATTATGATTCGTCTGTAGTCCTAAAGTTGAATTATTTTGGACTTGCTCTTCCCATACAAGTATTTTCATACTCTTTGTTTTTTTAATAATTCTTTTTCTGGCATTATAACATATAATACCAACAAAAAGCAGTTTAAAATAGTTTTTGTTGTATATTATTTAAAGCATTAGTTTCAACAATATATAAATTTTATGATACGTAAGAAAACGCTTGATAACAATAATGAATGGTGATAATCTGTAAAAAATAATGTGCACAATCATGTCTGCCGTTGCAAATGAACTGATTATGTTACTTGTATACAACGCATTTCATAACAGCATATATAAAACAGAGGTAGAGAGCATTTTTACGAGGGGCTGCAAAGACAGTATCGTAAAAAGCCCGAAGGAAATAAATATTTAGTACCGGCCGAATACTGATAGCGAATCACGTTGGTGATTATGCAATGCGCCGTCTTTACATTTAAAATAACCTGCATCAGTACTACGGGATCCGACGCGGCGAATTCTCCAGACGGAATACGAATCGTGGAAAATTCCGAATGCCCGACTCATTGATGATATTCTGGGCTCTATCGGGATTGTTTGTTACGCATTATTCAAGCAATTCTTCATAATTTATACATACAAGAACGTGCACGGTCCTCGCTCGGTGCGTTTGACGCAGGAAGATAGGCGACAGTTACAAATGCGGCCTGGAGTTACGTTGTTTACACGGGTGCGCACTAGATAGGAGTAGACGCCCCGATGACACAGATCTTTCGAAACTTTATTCACATACATTATTCTAATGCCGCCTGAGTTCGAAACGAAAAAATAATGTTGCAGTGAACGCTGGCGATGTTTTGATTCGATAAGATTCCGCTAACCGATAAACGTATGCAAATTGCTATGATGGATACTAACAACAGAATCAATTCAGATTAAAGGACGCAGAACGGTGGGTGATCAAATAAAGTTAGACATTAAACATCGATTGTTGCTCAATGCAAATGAGCTTTCGTCGGAATCCGAAAGATGCGAAAGGTCGACCCGAATGCAACGCAATAGAGCAGTACCTATAGTTGAAGAACGATATTATTGCGAATATGACTTCCGCGTTGTTGTTTTTGTACATTATGTAGACCAGAGGCACCCGGTTCGTTTATTTATGAGGCACGGCGTTTAGGATTCCATTTCTGCTCGTGTAAAGCTCGATTTGCATGAATAACAATTTCCTCATTTTAAAAATCTACCTGTTAAAGAAGACAAATCGAGAATGATTTATTCAATCGGACACGGCATCGAGGCCGTATGACTGTGGTTTTTTTTTTTATGGAGCTTATGTGGGTTACCGATATTCCGCGCAATGGTCAGGGGGTCAGACGCTTGGCGTTTTTAATTGTGTCTTTGTGTTCGCTACGTTGGCTCGTTAGCGCTCGAGCCAACGGAGGCGCGTCCGTGGAGAGGATGAAGGGACGCGGGCCCTTTATGCGAGGGCCATTCGCCTGTGGCTAATGAATCAAACACACGCGCGAGCGCATCGTCAATAGCGAGCGAAATATCGTCGCTGAACGCACACTGCACCATGCGGGATTAATTCTCGTTTAAACGTGTGAAAATAAGGCCGAGAGCCATCGAGGCCGGGTCCATTATGCTCGCGATTCGTACGGAGCAGCGACTTCCAAGCGCATTGTGAGTCGCGATGAAAAGCTGAAATCACATCGCTCATTACCGATATAATTACTGACGATATATTCTCGTCTTCCACGCGATGACTAATAGTGACAAACGTCTTTCACATACAAAGCCACATTCACGCCGCAATTATTCCACGATGCGTTATTTCTGCATAAGTCATCAAAGCTAATGTCGATTGGAAACCCGGTATTAAAACCCGAAACATTTCTTTGTATTAACTAAATATTTATGTTGATTATTTTTTCACTTTTTGAAATTAAATAATAAACCAATTTTTGCCTTTTCTTAAACTCTGGAACATTTTGGAACAGATTCTATCATTGAATTTTTTTTTTAATTAAAAGAAACATGACCATTTCACTTCGATTTGGGCGTTGATTCACACAATGAGGCCACCATAAAATTTGTGATTATATTTTGAATCTCTTTTAGTGTTTATCGCGTTTTGTTTTGAACTTTAACTTGTGAAGTTCCAATCATTATCAAACTACAGTAACTACATATAACATCTAGAGGTTTTTCAGTGGTGGTATGCGTGGTTTTAATTATTAATAACTCAATTATAAAAACTCCAATATATTTTTAACATCTTCATATTTTTAAAATTTGCAAAAGATACACGAGTCTCTTTACATATGAGACGCAAGTATCAAATGAAACTAAACCGTCGGTATACATTAAGCATTGCAGCGTCGGCTATAAGGCTGAAGGTATAAGGCTAAGTGGCGCGCGGGATCCCGGTGGATTTGGCAGTAAGCGGCTCCGGAGCTTGTTTGCTGGGCGCTCCATTAAAATGGGATCAGGCCGGGATGCAGATTGCCTGGACGCTGCGCGAGCGGATCGCGCGTATACGAGGTTTGCGAGGTTATCCGTTTTGCGGAATAACAACTTTATTAATGATATAAAACTCCACTTTCGGACTCACTAAAGCGCTTTAAGGCGGCCTTTTAAGTATTATCTTCATAATTGTTATTGATCGACTTCAAAAAAAGAGGAGGATAATTTCTTCATAATTTTTTCAAGAGTATGTTACGAGATGTCTACTTGGCAATAGTCAAAACGATTTTGATGACTTTTTTTCAATATAAGGTAACTTAAGGTTTTATACCTTGGTTGGTCTCATAGAGTCATCTCATAAATTTCGTTGAAATTGAACTTTGAACATACCGCAAAAAATAAGTAATTAATGTATGTTGTACCTTAGGTATTTCTAGATTTATTAGGAGTCGTTACTTTATTTTTAGAGAAAAATAACAGATTCCATTACATAAGTGTAGGTATTTATATCCTGGTATATAAATAGTTGTAGAGGCACCTGGAAAATATCCATTATTGTGGGTGGCCACGGGCATCAGTTGTCATCTAGCTGTTAAATAATCCCTGATATGTTGTCACACGGTGGCATATAAATAAAAAAAAATGCAAGCTATAAATCGTGGTGCTTTAAAGTATTAAACTACAAATCTGAAATAGCGTTTCTTGTTGTTCGTTTGCTCACAAGGGGCAAAGGTATGATTTTTCGCTTAATGTAGGTTGTGTACTGGAGAGACACACACAGGCTACGTTTATACCGGTAAAAATCCCGAACATTGTTAAATGACCCAAAATTCAAAGTTGTGTGTAGTAGCTCTATGTGTATTAAATATTCAGAGACGCTACATAAGGTAATGTCTCATAGTATTAGAAAAGCTAATTAGAGAACAAAACAACAGTTTAATACAAAGCAGATAAATTAATTATCGTTTTATGAAATTGAAAAGTTTTTATTCCGTGTGTATGTGCTCTCGGCATATCTTGGTAAATGAATGTGGCCAATGCATAAATAAACATTGACAATGGCTCGCAGCAACAATACGTGTACTCAATTAAGATCGATATGATTTATTGCGTCGAAACAATTGATATCGATTAGCACCTCCGAACAACGTAAAGATAGGTATTGTCTTCAATCAATTCCTTCAACACTATGAAATTGTGTCAAAATTACACGATAAGCCAAGCAATTATGTCAACAAGCGTAAAAAACAAAACTATCTGAATGTTAACTGAAAAGTTTCCTTAATAATGTTTCCTATTTGCAGTGCATAAGGGAATCAAGCCTCATGGTGAGCGATCACCGCTGCCAATTGACATCAGCAATACCCACTCGCAAACACGCTGCCGGCCTATTAGGTGGTAATAGGCTGTTTTTTGAAAGTCCCTATGTCGGTATGTTTCAATTTAATGTATTGTATAAATATCGAACGGTGTGACGTCACATGATTGCAATGTTCTCAAAACTGCAGATTCATCGGTGGTGCTAATAAGTGGCCCTTTATGCGCCATTAATTTAACGGCGCGCCTAACGGGCCGCGCTGCGAAAATTCACGACGCGAATAAAACGGAGGCCGGCAGCCTTAGCCTTCGCGGGCCGTCACGAGCCGCCCCGGGGGCCCCTTGCGTAATTGTTTTAAGCGCCTCTTTTAATTGTTCTATCGAGGGTTAGGATTTATCGCGCGACGTGATCCTCAGGTTTAATGGCGGCCGACGTTCATTCGCGCCATTATTTCTGCATCAGCGGACCACCGGTATGCGGCGTCTGCGAAACCAATCCGATCTTAGACGGGGCCAATCTCGCCGCCGACTGTTAGGTAATGTAATTAACATTTGAGATAATAGAATCCATTGTTTCAGCTCGCAAGTATTCGTGCGGTTGTTATTTTGAAAGCGGCGAGGCATAAGGAATCTATTACGACTTGGCCAAGTGTTGAAACACAGCTACTACGAAAGATAAACTGAATATTTTGATGTGCGACGCATTCAGTTAGTATTGAATTAATCATTTAGTGTAAGCAGGCAGTGGTCGTCGTCACACGTTTTAAAGCGTGGGCGTTGTCAGAAGATTTACGGGTGTATTTAAACTGGTTTAACATTAAGCGGCAAGGGAGGTGATTTGATCGTTAAATCGGCCGTTATGCAGAGATAATATAACCGCTCGTCGCCACCCAGGAGATGGTTTTCGCTCGTCATTTTTTACATCGCACGATTTGGTGGTTGTCGAGGACATAGCCGACGCATTTTTGTACAATTATATAAATCGATAAAATAATAAAGTCCCTCTATTACTCACTAAGGCTAAAAATTCTCCCATACTAATACTTATTCATTATTTTATTTAAGTTCGTTGTAGCGCTTGATATAGCGAGCGGAGCGTGTCATTTCGGCTTTCGTGGTAACAATAACCGAAAATATCGCGAGTTATTGAGCGCGAGTGAGCGGTAAAAATGAGCAAAACACTCTCAGCCGGTGTCGGAATGGAAATTATTCGGCGGTAAAGAGCAATTAAGCGGGCTCACGAGGCGCGATTGTGCGGGCGCGCTCGTCGCCCGGCTCGGCTATTGTCCGACGGAATCGGCAAAAACGCAGCCCCGTCGGCCGACCACGACCGTCGACTTGTACAAATTAAATTGTTTTAATTGCCACCGGCTCCAACGAATATCGCAGCTGTTGCGAACGCGCGTATACCGCATCTTGTATGGACGTTAATGCTTTCAGCCTATTCGACTCAGTAAAGCTTCGACGGACACCGAACACGGGCTTTGCTAAGATTCCATGGGTTCAATGTGTGTCACGTATTGCGTAATTCAAGCATATGGAGAAAACAATTGCTTAATATGATCACAAATAATGTTATAAATCTGAAAATGTTTTTGTAATGCAGCAACGGATTTATATTTAGGATTTTTATGTGTTTCATGTAGTGATGTGGGTATATTTTTTTAACTTAAAATAAAAAAAATTGCCTGTAATCAAAATTTGCACGAAGGAAGCCGCGGCCGAAATCCTACTGTGCCAAAGACAACGCATGCGTGTTAGTAATCGCTGAATGGGCCTACTTAACTTTTCCTCTACACTAGTCTTATACGAAACCACAGCACTTCCCCGGACAATGGGACTTGAGAACTGTTATAAAACATGGTGTTGCTGCAGTCCGAAGATAAGGAAAAAAAATTCTATTCTTCATTTGACTAATCGAAGCGTTAAGTAAAATAAGAGTGAAAAAACGGCGCCTCTTGTAAATCTAACAAAGAGTATTAGCTTAAATTCATTGTAATTTATTTATAAGCAAAAGTACCTATACTTCTACTGGTTATTCTATACGTACTGAATTCCATTATCCTTACATGGTTGTTTTGCAAAACACTACAAGAGACAAATGTAAAGTTTTTATTTTACGACACATCTAGTGGTTTTTTTTCTAAAGACCATACTACTCGCTGTTCACTATTTTACATTCGGCCTTGACTGCGGCTGTGATTTACAAATCCAGAATACCCATGCCATTATTTATAGACGATAGTACGTTGGACACAAACAAAGTTTACGTAAGTGACATTGTTCGAACTATTTATTCAAACATTTTCTAGATTTTATCGCAAAATCAATCACGCATTAAATCGTTTTTGTATTTGGACCAATTGAACGCATAACACTGGCGAGTCACCGTTGCATTTCATAAAAAAAAAACAAGAAAAGATTTGTATTTGGAACGGGGCGCGCGCCTCATCATAGTCGGAATATCGTCTGTAG
>DWHQ01000133.1:0-17704 GCA_018247955.1 Eurytides marcellus marcellus | reverse complement strand
AGAATTACAATAAACAAAAATAAAAGCTTACAGATAATATAGAGTGCATTTTTTTTTATAACTCAAATATTGTTTGAAGCGCCGGAGGGGATCGCCTCAGCATAGGCCACGAGATCGTGGCGCTGGTTTTCAGCCGGCCCCAGTCGGCCCAAGAGACCGCATTGAACGGTCAACATCAAGCGAGTCGTTATAACTAATTAGTAGGCAAATGATCATTTTAAAACCTAGCATATTCAATGATACATTGTGCATTTTTTATGTTACATGACACTATAGAGCAACGTCGAAAAATTTAATGTGGGTAATTCAGTGTTGTAATATAGAAATTCACCGAAAGTGTAAAAGATGAACTTTAAAAACCATTGTCGAATCCGAAAAGTTTATTATTTTCTATTTCTTACAATTAAAGTAGAGTAAGGTTTTAAAAAATAATTTTGAATTGTTAGAAACGGAAATATTTTTTTGAATAAACAAGAATCAATTGTAATACTTTTACAATAATTAATTTGTCACTTTGTCTTCAAGAGGGGAGAAAAGCGTATATAGTTATCATCACTTTGACTGAATCTAGCATATGACGTCGACAATTATTGTAATCGGTTGACGCAGTAAGGAGAGATTCGACCACTTATCTTTATTATTGCAATTTTCATTTTCACGATTATATTTCGATGCATGTTTTTAAAGTACCTGTCTCGTATTTTGATAAATATTTCAACGTATTCAAAATTTACTCAGTTTTCTAAGTCGACAGTAAAGTAAATATTCAAATAGTTGATTAAGACTTGCTATAGCTTCTCTTCTATTATTTACACTGTGCCGTACAACATGGTATGAACTGTTACATTAAGATAGACCAGATAGTTTTTAGTTAAGCAAGTTGCGTCTTATGCTAAGTGACACATGTCTCCATACCAACACAGTGCTACATATAACTCGCTCCCGCGGGACGTGGGGTCTATTCAATTCGGGGAACCTAGCATTTCCACGAATTCGGTGATCCGATGAAGCTTTATAGAGGCATAGGCTAAAAGCAACAACGTCAGTCAAGATAAGATATAGACATAACTCGTTTGGTCCTCCGTTACGTTCCTCACTCAGAGGTTCAAGTCCATATTTCTAAGCATAGTAATCAAGCTGGCATCTTTACCTTTTAAACTGGAACACAGTAGTGCTTGCACATTACTGCTTAACCTTAGAATATCTGGCAATGAAGTCGGTATCAAAGGAGCTGTACAAGCTCCAAACTGTTTCACTTACCTTTTCTTAGGAAGAAATTCTTGCAGGCGAGCTGCATGCAAGCTATTGTAATAGCACGGTATTACTAATTAAAGCGTGCTCGTAACCAACGTTGTCTAGGCAATTAATAGCGGGGCGCGGTCAGTGAATCCGACCGCCGGGGGCACGGTCCTGGAATTTCATTACGCCGCCACACGGGGGCAGGGCCGGCAGAGACGGCTATTGTCCATTGAGTTATGGGCCGGACGTATTCCATGACGTACTGCGTTCGTGGAAATCCCGTTGCGAGCGCGGTCAAGAAGCTGGAATTTCGGGCAGGACTTACCCACACGTTTCGGGTATAGAGGTAAAAAAATATAGGCGTATAGGCGTTCTTGTAAATGCTTTGGGTAAGGCTGTAAGTTAACAAGTTTATTTGAATAAATAAATAAATAAATAGACGTTTTTTTTTTTAATTTAATTTATGAAATGCTGTGTGCTGTTTTTTGGTATTGGGGTACCGTATATAATTAATATTATTTTCAAGATGCTTTATGACATAAAGAGATGCTACATAAATAATAATAATAATCCCACAGAGATTTGAGGTGTTATAAATATATAATATACATATTATATGTTGTGTTTAACTTCACTATTAACGCGAGTTTGTCATTGATTCGTTCGTTTATTCGGTCGTTATGGCGACCGAATAAACGGGACGAAAAGTTGCAAAACACAATCAAAAGGGATGTGAAGGTAAGTCGGACGTAAAATCTAGTAAAGCAACAAAGATTAAACTACTTGTTTGTTATATTAGTGATGTATCTCATAATGATATGGTGGTCTAATGAAATAAGAGAACACAGTAATAACTTTATAATCTTGAAAACAAATACGGCTATAGTTTCGCTCTGACAGTACTTTTGGAACGACATGTTTGTCATATGTTATATAAATGCAGTTAAATTGCTTTAAAAATATTTCTAACTTACTAAGAGTTCGGTGTCAGTGTCATTCAGTAAGTTGATTAAAACTTGGCTGTATTAACTATACATAAGATAATCAATCAACTTCAGACATTTTTTTAAATGACCAGTTACGAATAAGTGACAGCGACATGACGACAGACGTCGGAGCACAAATTGGCCGCGATTGGCCATTTAATTGTTTGAATAACGCACCGGGCTCTGTGAGGAATAGTTCAAATAAATATGTCGATGATATTATTTCTATACCCAGTATTGCATATTCGTTAATTGGAGACAGAGAAATATGTTTATTCATTTTTTATTTCGTGGAATCACAAACAATTCTTATTGGAGCAACGGGTTAGTATAATTTTTAGTATAAATTCCAAATTTGGAACAGCGAATGAAATTTATTCCAGCAATGTAAATGCCCGATAAAAGGACTACCGAAATCCACGGCAAAAGTATAGTTTATAACAATGTTTCAGTAGTATACTAAAGCCCCGGGTGGGAATTGAACCTACGACCCGTGCTAGTGGAAACTTAGCGAATTAAGCGAAAATCAAGTCAATTCATCAAGTTACTTAAGTTCATTAGACAATTTATGTATCAATTAATACCTTCTATCTATACATGTCTTTAAACACAAATATTCCATTAGCAGCTGTAATACAAATATCCACTACATGATCTGCAATCGATATACAGTCATTTCCTTTAAATATTTTTTGGGATTTTAAATGATCATCTCTCAAAACAAAGGAATTGAATTTAGTGGCTTTTAGAATTCTTTTCTCTTTAAAATAAAACGCTGCCCTCGTTGTAAGATTTTTTTACATTATAAATCCTTTATCTAACAAACACTTCATCTGTTCATTACAGGCTACTTGACTGCACAAACTATTATCACGCCCCGGATCTAACCCATCCATACAAGACAAAAATTAGCATGATTAACAAATATTCAAACTCAAACTGAAAATATTTTATTCAAATAGACTTTTTAAAAAGTACTTTTGACACGTCAAAATTGGTAAGTCAGTCAGTTTTGTCTGAAGCTACCACAAGTTCGGAAAGCAGTTTCCTAATGAGAAGAACTGGCAAGAAACTCTACAGTCGCTCCTTTCAAAATGCCATTGTTTACATCAATCTGTTTACATAGGTATAATTATTCAGCTGAGCATCAACGTCATTTTGAATCCAAGCTTTGTCATCATTCAAGTAATCTTGTCTATACAAGATTAGTAAATAAAGCTTACTACTCTATAGTAGTAAGCTTTATTTACTAAACACTTTTTCGTTTCGAGGCTGCCACCCAGTGATAGTTTGGTTTTATATTTGTGATAAACGTCGTTGACGGTGGTAGAGCCAAGCAGCAGCTCTCGCCACTGCTGAATGGCCCGGCTCGAACAGGATAAGTACCACGACCTCAGAGAAAATAGGCGTGAAGTGGAAGTGTTTTTGCTTCCGCGTTTTGTTCAGTGAATGAGGTGGCCGGGGACCCATCCCTCTTCTTCCCTCTTTCACTCCTCTACCTATTTCTACCACTTTCCCCTGCCTTCTTTCTTCTCTCTCCCGCCACCGCTCCTCCTCCCGTCTCTCCTCTATTATCCTCGCTTCCTCCCACTTTTCCTCCTTACCTCTTTCAAAAATTCTCCCCCTTAAAGGCTGGTAACGCATTTGCAAGGTCTGTAATATTGTATGGGTAGCGGTGATTGCTTACCATCAGGTAAGTCGCTTGTTCGTTTGTCAGCTTACTCAAAAAAAAAAAAAAAAAATTGAATAAAAAAAAATCTAATAGTATATAGAACTTACTTAATTTAATTTAACGCGATAAATTTCACTTTTACAGATTTTATCGAACAGCTTATGCTGGTGGAAAAATTAATTTTTTTTAGGAAATCCTGCACTCGATTCATCCTGCTAAATTTGGTCTGGTGGATGGCGGTGGCTTGGCACAGTTTACTAAGCCATTCGCTTCGGCATCGCAGGTCTTGGGTTTGATTTCCACTCAGGAAAATATTAATATGGACTACAGATTATCCTTCCAGATTTGGGCGTTTGTCCGTGTGGAATTTATGTTTGTAAAATAATTTTATAATACAAGATATTTCTATCTTTACATTAGGAACAACGTTTTTTAAAAGAATATAAAAACATAAATATCGATGTAAAATAAGAAATCTGTTTTAACGTAACGTAGGGGTATTTGTTGAACGACATGTGTTTTGGTTATATTTAGCTCTGCGCACGTGTAATCTTAATGAAATATTTAGCTGAAGCAATCATTATCTAAAAACACTAATATGCCAATGGTACTTTAGGAACGGCCGTAATTTATGACCACTTACATCACCAAAAGATCTCTTTTATTAAAAAAAAAAAAACAAAGTTTAAAAATTCAATCTTCGTTGAATGTGCTTACTTAAACTGTATATATTTTTAAAACACTCAAGCGAGTCGCTATCTCTATGTTGCACTTATTTTTGTAGCCGTAAGTGGTGAGGTCACTGAGAATCTGATATAATTTAGCAATCATTGTTGATGACTCGGTTAGCGCAGTCGCTTAAACGTAATTTATCTCCGAGCCTGCTGTGTATGTTGGTGGATGTACAATTTGTTTATTACGCCTAACGTGTATTATTTAATGCGAATATCATATACATATTTAACCAAATGTTGCTGTCGTTTAGTTGTACTGGTTTTTCGGCATGTTTGTATAGCTGAGCATGTAAAATTAAGACGGAAATGCGTGGTGTGATTTCTTGTATTTACTTAAATTGCTTAATTACTCAAAACGCATGCACTCAAAATACCTAATGTAATATAAAGTTGTTGATATAGAGCCTTTTTACTGTTTTTTATATATTTTGCTTATATCATGTGTGAGGGTGATGAAACTGACTATAGTTGAGATTAGTTTTACGTCGTTGTTATTTTTAGGAGATAAAGTGATGTGATGAGCAAGTGATGTGCTTTATGGTAAGAGTCACGTCTGCCCTTCAAAACGGAACACGGTAGTGCTTAGATATGCAATGGCTTCTCCCCGGGCGGATTCTGTAAACGAGTCACTTAAAAATGCCATAGTCAACTAAAACTCGGATTCATTCAAATTGAGGCTAACGTTTTGAGGTCTTATAATGCCGGTATCTTTGATTGTTTTTTTTTACAATCATTTGATGACTTTTGATTTCGTCGTCACAGGTCGTGGGTTGGATTCCCACCCGGGGCAACTTTTGTACGAACTACAGATGATTGTTCCGGATCTGGGCGGTTGTTGTGAAATTCGTGTACGTAAAAATCTCTTGTAGCACAAGATATGTCTATCTTACAATTAGGGTAGCGTTAAGAGATAAAACAAAGAAAACAGCTGGTGATGCCCAAGCATTTTTTTTTAAATTATGATATTTATTTAAATAGCCTCTCGAAATATCCTTGGGATGAATTGGTGTTCTTTTGTTTTAAGGGCTGCCGAAACTGTGCTAGTTAAGGAAAACAGAGTACCTGAGGGTAAATTATGTAGGCCGCTCGATAAAAATTCGTACGTTCGTGGGGTGTTTCACATAGAAGCCCTAATGTGGTGCAGGGTGTAGTATATAATCAAATGCGCGGGCGGGGTGGGGTCAAAGGTGACTCTGGCCAATGGTAGCTCAGAGCGGAAGTGGGGAATTGGCGCGGAACCACTTCCGACCGGATGTCTCTTATTTATTTTTTTAATTATCGCACGTGGAAGTTCCGCCAGGTGTGGACTGACCTTAAACTTTTCGATATACAGCTGCACTACGTGATTTGGTCGCGTAAGCAATTAGTATCATATAGAAGGGAAACAGTTTAACTTAAATTTTATGTTACTATATGTACCATTTATTATACATCTTATACTGTTGCCTATAACTTTATCCACCAAAATACACATATATTTAAAATATATAATTGTTAAATTTTATTATAAATGTACTGCCTAAATATAAAAGTAACAAACTTTTGCATGGCTTAAAACTTAAAATTCTTGCTTAGTGGAAACCAGAGAAAAGCATCCCACATTAAAAATAATGTGATTTTATCTTGAATAATTTTGACTCTATTTTGATAAAACAGTCACGTTTCTTTATAATTCTTTTTAATATTATAAGTCTGAAGGGAATTTGACCAGTAGATAGTGATTTTCTTTCAGTATTTGGTATTGATAGTGATCCTGTGTAATCCTGTGTATTCCTGAAAAACCTAAAGAAATTTCAGAAAATCAGAAAATGTTTCAACATTTTTCTGCTGCGGATTGTTAACAAGTTACTTTTGTTTGGCATAGAGTTTTCTCTATAAATGAATTGACAATACACTTTGTCAATTTCTGATCAAATTAAAAAAAATAATATCAAATTATCTTTATTTAGGTCCTATTGAATGATGAGAGCAAAAGTGAGTGCAGCTGTTTCAGTACATTTGTACAGAACAATATCACCTGGGTAGATGAGCTATTGTAACGGTATTTTTAAAAGAGCAACTGTTGAGTTTCTCGCCAGCCCTTCTCAGCAGAACTGCATTCCGAGACGCTGGTAGCTTCCACACGAACTGAGATGTAAAAATGACGATTCATAACTGCTGGTAGAGGTCTATTTGAATAAATATACTCTGATTTGATTTATTATATGTATCGATTACAATATTAGAAATTCCGCCAACATTATCTACTATTTTTTCACATTACGTAATCTCTTGGCATATGCGAAATGTATTCTTCGCCGCACAAAGACTGATCAAGTGGAGTAACGAACTAATCAGTACGCGGCTATTTAATATCGCGTGGCGTGCGACATCTTGCCGGAAACGGGTAGTTGAGTCGGTTGGCATTGTCAGGCCACGTTTGTTGTAACAGGATGTCTTGTTACGCACTACTGTTCGTTAATAATGGAAGCAGATGTGTCCAATCACGGAATTGAAGTATAAAGTCTTTAGTCGCCTTTGTGCAGTAATGTGAAAGTGCGCGATGCATCTCATTGCAATTAAATTTGAAATTCACTTGTTTGCTCTGCTTGTATCTTTCAAAATTTAGTCTAGAGAGAGATTTTAATGAAACCTGAGCTGCACACTGCTCCTCTGACCTAATTATACATCCATGTTACCTGAAGGTATATATATTTTTGATTGGCCCGTTGGTGTAGTGGCTCATGACTGCTAAGCCAAAGGTCGTGGGTTCGATTCCCACCCAGGACTAATATTTGTGTGATGAGCAGAGGTATTTGTAATGTGTCTGGGTGTTAAATATCTATATAAGTATGTACTTAAAAAGTACTTAAGTATTAATATCAGTTGTCTGTTTATCCCATTACAGGCCCTGCCTAGTTTGGGATCAGACGGCAACGAGTAAGATGTCCCATGATATTTATTTACAAAAAAGCCGCCCGGTGTAATCTCGCACTCCAAGCAGTGCGACGCATGAATTTGTCTTTGTCTATTGACGTAGCTGGTAGCTTATGAACGTCGATGTCGAATCACGAAGTAACTTTAGTATTCTCATGTTTCGGTCTCAACCCTCCGTGGGTACGCTACAACCGGAACACGCTAAAGTTAGTTCGTTTTCTAGTAGCTAAGTAAAACTTCCTCACAAAGCAATCAAATCGATATCTCGGTTTGTTCTTCATTCGTAAAACACGATTTTGACTGATGTAAAAATAGGTGAAAAGAAAAAGTGGTAAAAATTGAAAACTGTAGGTGAATTATGATGATGTATTATGAAGTAGGGTAAGTCTTGTGATGAATCAATCCAAAACGGCTTTAGAACATCCAATTGATAATGATGAATTGCACAAGGTCCAACCTTCTGAATAGAATACGAGGTCGTCGTCGAATGAGCAGCACTCCATAGGAGGTCGACGGGGTCGTCTTTTCATTTGAACACGTTCTAGAATTGTCCAATTAGCGCTGCCATAATAAAATATTTCAGAAGCATTCGCTCTTCGACGTAAATGAGGCCAAGCCTGAATTATTATATATTACAGCTATCAAATCAAACCGTTATAGAAAAAAGTAAAAAAAAAAATCTCCAAGCCAGATAAGATGCGACGCCAAAGCGCATAGAATGAAACAAAAAAATTACTGTAGAGAAATAAAATGAGAACAAGCGATCAACACAATAAATGTATAAAAATGTTTCACGATTATTTTTAATTCCAAATTTCCCCCACAACTGTAGCAGAAGTTAATCAATTTAAATCCCTTCGAACTGCGAGTCCGTGTATTACAAAGATAGTCCATCTGACTGGGACACCTGCGAATAGGTTACACACGAATAACTAACACTTAGGTACAAGATACCATAACGAACTCTATCCCGGGGGCACAAGGTTCACGGGGACAGTTAAAAGCGCCGGTATAATAGGACGCAATAACAAACACTCGAAAACACAAAACATTCGAGGTGACAATGAGCCTTATCACGAGGGAGTAAGGTGCAAAGGCACGTCGAGGACCCTCGCTCTAGAGGCGGCAGCTGCGGACGACAAAAGCGGCAATTACCACCGCGGAAGTGCGGCGACTAGTTACGTAGACGCCGCCTCCATTAGCGGAACACGACGGCCCGCTGCGAAATAATACAATACAATGTGGCACTCGGGCCGTTGGACCGTTTGATAAGGGCCCTCCTCGCTTCACGGCAGGCCATTGGACGCGAGGAGGTGAATGTTTGTGCAACGTTACCGGTTAGCCACCTAGGGTAACAACGGCGCTTGTTAAGTACAATGTCGCAGAGTAAGCGTTGCACTGAATTGAGATCAAACACGAGAAGGGAACTTCTTAAACCTCGCACAATTGTAGTGACAACCCTGAAAGGCGACTGAAGACGATAGTAATAGTTATAAAGGCATGTTTCGCACAAACTGACCGGACAGCGTTTGTCCGGCGAGTAGCATTAGATATCTCAAAAACTACCCGCTGAACCGCTTGACAACGTCTGTAACATATAAGTCTTCCAGACTGACTTTTATGAAAATTCGATAGTACTGCTATAATCATAACGATTCAATCATCACATTATTAATTTTACAGAGTGGTTGCCGGTATGTCTGTTTGTGTTTCCTTTTCACGAAAACGGAGCAAAGGATCTTTATGAGTGTTTAGAATAGATGTTGTTTGTGAAGAAATCCTAGTTAAGAATTCGATACATCGCTCTTTACTACGAAACAAACGATTTCACTGTAAGGCTTAACAAAGACGACTTACGCCACGTCAGTAAATGGATTCCAGCAAGTCAGTTTGCTTTGAGAGCTAGAGCTAATTCAATATGACATCTAAAAATGCACACAGACAAATAATAGCAAGATACAACAGAGAGATTTCATCAATGCTAACAAAGTACTCTAATTAGATTTAAGTAAAACAATCTACATAGAGTGGTTGTTTAAATAAATTCGAAAGGGTAAAAACATGTACCATGTAGATTTTATTTTTTTGTTTACTCTTTAATAACGATATAAATTGCCGCGCTAGTCTAGCATGCGAATGTTAAACGAACTGCAGACGGAGGGCGACGGTTTGAAGGTCACCTTGACAAATGTTGAAATTCAAAAATTTGTATTCATCACACGAAGACGGGGGAATGTGTCTCGGATTCGATTGTACGCTCGCGAACGGTCATACGGTTTGTTTCTCTTTCATATAGAGGTAATATGAAATGATCGTATTGCTGAAAATTATACTGGGAGCACGTGCGTTAAATGGTAACTTAAACTTAGCGGGGGTTGTTACTGAATATTGGGTGGCCTATGATGGATACGATGACCCGTCTAGCCTGGTAATCTTGGAGCGAAGGGTATCACGAATAGCTGGATTTATTTTATACCTAATCAAATTCTGGGAGATCAAAAAAGTATAAACGAAGAATTCGTATACAACTAAAGAAGTACCGACGAAATAATCAGTATTTTATGTGTTTTTACGTATTTTTTTTTTCACATTATACATGTATGAATAAAATTTGTTGACGATACACATTTTAATTTTGTGTTTTTGTGTTATGATTAGCTTTTATATACTAAAATATAATACTTTTAACTTTCTAAAAACCGAATTTTCACAATAAACAGAAGATTTTTAAAACTTTTACTTGTCAAATATTTAATCTACATCATAATATAAAAATCGATATTTACCATTCTGATATGTACATTGGAAATAATACGCTTTAACAGTGTAAACAACAGGTGTTTTGGTTGCAGCGGCAGTCGTATCGTTTCAATGACGCTAACATAATATCATAACGTTATTACCTTGCATAAATTACATTTTGAACACCTATTATAAAATGAGCCATTTTATTAAAAAAAATATTAATAAATGACCTAAATAGCATTTTTGATCGTCACTATCGATAATGTTATTGATATTTTTTCAATATCTTCTAGAAAAAAATGCTATACAGTGCGTAGTGTACTTTTCATCGGACAGAGTTTAGTATACGATATATCGGGGCACAAATTTATAAGAAACATTATCACCATTGTTACAGGCTTTTACTAAAAACATAAAGACTCAATTAACCTGTCTACAAGACTATAAATAGTTTAGAAAGTGTTTTAATATTTTTTAGAATTTAAAGCAACAAGCCAAGCAAGCGCGCCCAATAGTAAGCAAATTACTTGCACATTATATCACAATCATAGGACATAGGACATGGGACATCTCACACATTGCCATCTGATCCCAAACTAGTCAAAGCCTGTACTATACCAGACAAGTGATATACATACATATATATTTTTTAAACGTTTACTTAAATAGATAATCAACACCCCGACACAGGGCAAATACCTCTGCTCATCACAGAAATATTTTATCCTGGGTAGGAATCAAACCGATGAACTTTGACTTTGCAGTCAGGAGCACTAACCACTACATGAAAGGGTCAGTAATGCAGGTCTCCTCATGATTTTTTTCTTAACGGTTAAGAAAAACATAAGCAGAAGAAGCACTTGGTATGTCAGCACAAAAAATTGTTAATTCTTCATTATAGGGTCATTAACTAACGAAAATTATGAATCGACGGAGGCCTGAATTAATTCTGTCATTGGGACGGATAAAATCTCAATCTGCGCCTAAATCTTTTGTAAATTAGCCGCCGTGGCTAATTTAAAAGAGATCAGAGAAGAGTCTACAGCGCCGGATATATTATAGCTTTGAATAGACACATATGCACTCACCCTTAACTCTCATACCCGTCACGACCGATGAGAGATCAGGCGCAGAGGCGGTGATATCTTAGTAACGTCTCCTCCAAGCCAACACTAGATGTCGTCCACAAGTAGCTGGAACCGACTGTTTAGATGCCTGTCCGACGCAGGGATCAAAATTTATCAAAATGACTTTACTGTATTTTACTAGCTACAGTACAAACAGGATTATAAAAATTAGACGATGTTTAGAAAACAGCGGCAGAAAAGTTTACGTGGCATTAACATATTACTTCAATTATCCCACGAAACCGGTTAGAATCCGCGACCCCTCACCTGAGATGACCTTTTGTCCTCCCGCGGCCATCTCGAATAAATGCTAATAAATACAAATGTATGTGTGAACTATAAGTGACCGTTGGCCCTAAGATTTTCATTTTACATTTACATTGTGCCATACGTTCTCGATCGTGACGGATCGTTCTGAAACGCTTGCTTTGAAGTGATCGGTGAAAAGTGATTGCCAATCATAATTTTGTTTTGTTGGCGGGTGAAGAGTTCGACAGTTGGTGGCGGCTACATCCCATTGCAAAATATGAAGTGTAATTTTTGAACGGGTGTGTGATTTTCATTATTTACTTATATTTATACCACCTCGGTATTATACGTATTTTACAGTTATTAGTTATAGTGTGTTGTGTCTCGTACCAGATAAGTAACAAAACAAAATCAAGTATTCTGTGATGCTATATATATCTTTTTTAATCAGCTAATAGCGAATTGTTAATATTTACATAAGAAAAAAAGGTACAAAATGTTAGAAAAGGACCGAGCTCTTTCTTAAGCTTGACCAATAGGCAATGCCACGGTTACACTTTGCATTTTTTATCTTTACCCACCAGAGACTTTTACAACTCGGTGGATGGAAATCCACGTCATGTTTGTCACGAACAAACCGCTTGTGGAATCGGTTGTCGCCAGCGGTATTTCCGGACTGATAGGAATTAGGGCTTCATGAAGTTTATTCTCTCCTTAAAGGCCGGCAACGATATATCAAATATCAATCGGAGTCGCCATTTCATCATCAACATTACATCACTCGCGTGCACCATAGAGATAAAACCTTATAATTATTTTTGTATTTTTATCTGTTGTCTCTTTCTTATACCATAATTGTGAACAGTTAAGTATTTTATTGAATGCAGTAAAATAAATGAATAACATTGAAAATAAATATAATGAACTAAAATTTATAGTGCAGATCTTACAATATCGCTATACGGTACAAGAGGTTTCAAAAGGATAATATCTAATGTCATTAATGTATTCATTGTATAGTAGGATGAATACGACCATAAAAAAAAATCAACAGCATTATTGAATGCTGTTGATTTTTTTTTGCATTAGCAAGTTTTTAAGTAAAACCGAAAAAATTATGTACTTAGTAAAAAGTTTCATTTATACTATAATAAAATGCGTATGGTCATGTCGTTGTACAGTGTCGCGTTACTTGCAACGTGCAATCTTTGCTACGCTTTTTACTTCGGTTCTTGTACAAGAGTAAATGGAGACATGTAATGAGTGATGATTATCAATCAGAATCAAACGTGTCACGTCCTTCTTAACCCGGTTTAATATCACTGTCTCTCCTCTTTTTTGCCTGATCTCTGTTGTTTCATATCGGACTGTTAGATCAAAGGAAGAGTGAGTGCACCTGTGTCTGCGCAAACGCTTTGGCGGTATAATATATCTTACGCAGTTGGCTAATAGATTTGCCCCGTGACCGAAATCGGACATTACAACATTGTTCCAAAAATAGCCGATTGGCAACAGTTTTATGCAATTTCTTCATACAAAAATCCGGCATTGTTGTCGGTTGGGAGGGACGTAAGGGAGAGAGATATAATATTAATTGTGTTCGGACAAGATTTGGCTAGGTCTAGTTGAACCACTGTGATGAGCTTTTTCAGATAGTCGAACAGGATCCATTTTTCGTACCGCGTTATTCTTACAATTGAGTAGTGTAACACAGCACGGACAGCACTCAATGCGTGTGTATTGGTGTGCTTAACTTAATTCACGCTGTATCCATTGACCTCTTTAACACTCCGGCCGTCCACTAGGTTTGTTCTGTAGATCAAAGTTTTTTCTTTTATTGGAGCCTCCCCATACATGTCATTAATCCTTCGAACTGTTTCTGTAGCGCTGATGCCGCAATTAATTTATAATTATTTACTAATAACCGCAATTAATAACAATGCCATTTGTGAACAGAATGATGTGAAAGAAAACTTAAATGGTGCGAAAATATGTAAGTCACTCAATAAAATAAAAAATACATGAGTCCAAATTTGAAATAAATTTGAATTTGGAATTCCGAACCGAACGTCAGATATTTGAAATTAAAGTGGAGAGTGCGCTAATAAACTAACGGAAACGCTAATTTTATATATAAAGACCTAATAAAATTTTCTTTTAAAAGACAAGTTAACATGACATTTGGACGTTTTTAATCTTACTTTTTCCAGTGTCCATGAACGTAGGAAAATATACCAAAGCCAGCATAGAACGTATCAAAAGATATAATAGGTGGGGAAATTAAAAGGTGAGAAAATTCGTGAATCGCGTTTGTATTTACTACAATTGTATATGTAAAAAAACTATACTGATATAATGTATAAGGGAAAAATACTTGATTAAGATTAGAAATTCTTGCCGGTTCTATGGATAGGCCAAGTTGAACCGGTGGCAGTATTTCGATGTTGAATAAGCGATTTAAACAATTCTTATGTAAATAAATATATTTTGACTTTGGTTTTGACTGAGACCAACGGCGCTTTTCATAAATTCTGCTTTTATTCAGCACAGAGATATGAATGGACGAACATTTGTCGGAACCTGCCAAATCTTCAATTGATTAGCTGATACAACGTACAGTGTATAGATACTGCCCCAGAATTGCTGAACACGTTAAGATATGTTTTTTTATGTAAAGAGGCAGCTATTTATCGCTGTTACCTTTGTTAACTCTAATCGACCGAATATTATTAGATACGGTTTGCAGTTAAGCCAGTAAAAATTGGTTTCGATACATCCTGATAGTGATAGACGAAAGATATCAGAGTGAAATTACTCAGACAATTACTATAATCTATTTTAATAACGTGACGTGTATTTAAATGTTTATAACAATAAGAACTCACACTATCATAATGCGTCTGGTGAGAGAGCGAGCAGAGACCGAACGAGAAAAAAAATCATTGCACACGAAAAAAAAAACAAAATGGCGGCACAGTGATCGTCAAGGGGGGTGGGCATTTTAAATGTTCATTCTCTAACACACGCGCAATAGTCAGTGCGATGACGCGACGGGGGTGGCGGCTACCCTTTACTATCGGTCAGCTTCTAACTCATACTACGCCCCGGGCAATCGTATCCTGGCCCAGCCCGCGCGGCCGTTTATACGAAAACTCGCAGCGGCTCGCGAACGCAAAGGTCAACGTAAAATGGCCACGCGCGCGCCCGGAAACTATACGCACACATGCGCACGCACGACGGCATATCGGGACGCGTTCATTGTAGGCATAAAATTCGGAAATATAGACAGATGGGCAGTACTCCTCTGAGAACCGCAAATGAGATACCCGGCGAAGTGTAACCAATTCGCTATTTAGCTTTATTTATTTCGACTAGCGCGACGCGCGGCGCGTTTGAAAACGCTGCAAAACTGCTGTTCCCGCTGTCGGTGGGCTTTTTCGATAATTATGCAGTAAATAGTTATCGGTAGCCCGCCGGCCGCGTTGTTGCATTATAAAAATCGATGGACGGACACGCTTGGGCGCCCGTTTGTTAGGCTGTGTCAATAGTACGGACGTATAATTGGTAATAGAGTTTGGCGATGGATTCGTTTTTCGAAATATCGTCGGTCAAGTATATGTTGATATTGGAGATATTTAGTCAAAATAGAGACAAGTACCTTACCTTCTCGCAGTGATTTTTATTCACTTATCTCTCTTATTTTATTTGATATTCAATTCGCGGTTAGAAAATGGTGCTAAAGGTATTTTACTTTCACGTACATTTTAAAAGATTATCTGTTTTATATTATTTTCTAACTAAGAGTTTAATAAGATGAATGAGTCTTGTGCCTAATAGTAAGCGACACGCATTCCCATATGAATCCCACACATTATTGTGAAATTATCGTGTTTAAAACTGCTTGACTCTGGTCTCCGATGTTTACCCAGATATGTGAGCTGGTGTATCTTTACTCAGGAATTACTCTAGCGACATTGTCCTTCTAATTGGATTTCAGTAATGTTTACAAGTTGCAGGTTAGATTAAGTTAGGTTAGAGTTATGATAATGCGTGATAGTAGTCAAGGTAAAGGTGGATTCCTACTATTACTATTAAATATTAAGTTATGGTTTTACCATAATTTTGATTTAAATAATCCAGATGTAAGTAAATGGCATAAAGGATTTGTCATCTTCGAATTAATTTAGTCGTTGCATTCCTATATTTAAATTATTTTACATATATAAATCTATGCATTATTACGCGAAGAGAACTGTGTAGGTACTCTATACATCCTATTGCGATCACGGAGGAGGATGGAATTTAGCTGATTTATAGTTTATATTAAAGAGGTTTGCAGAAATCTAAAATTTTATCTTAAAGTTATTCATAAAAAAAAATTGGGCGTCGCGGGATGCCCGACTGAAGTGATTGATAACTTAAACTAATCTAAGTTGAACTATTTAATATCGAAATTATTAAATAACTTATATATTTTCTACAATAACATTCAAAAGCGGCGATAGTATTAGGTTATATGCTTACTGTCAATCTGTCAAACTGTCAACTGAAGCCAGACAGAGTGGCGCTGTTACGAGTTACGTTACGAAGCGGTGTACCCTTCATGAAAAGTTATCATTTCAACATATATTTAGATAGATAAGCGCAGGGCTGGATTTAACAGAGGGCTTTCGGGCCTGGAGTCAGGGGGCAAACAATTTGGCAGATTTTTTTTTAAGTTTCCTCAAAGGAGACTTGGGAAAAAAATCTACCAAATTTATTTACATTTCTTTGTTAAAATTTTATACTTTGTTCCGCAATGTTATTTATCGAAAAACTCGACCGAAAAAATTTATTGTGCATTTTACTCGTATTTAGCAAATAACTAGGGTTCAAGGGGCCTCCACTCCTTTCTTGCTTTATGGCCTCAAGACCTCTAAATCTCATCTCAAGATAAGCGAATACTTTTATTGTTTACTTTTATACTGTTAATGTCAAACACGTAAATCGTCAAATCATAAATGTTACACTCAAAAACTACTACACTCTTTGAAGAAAACCTCCTTCGGTTGATTTCGATCAGTAGGCGATCGCTGTTATAAATAGAAATACATATAGACGAAGCTAATAAAATCTAATGAAGCTGATAAGTAAGAATCATCATTCTTCTGATCATCAGATCTGATAACTTCAATAGTCTTCCTAAGAAAAAAATTACATAGTATGTTAAACGTTTTTAAACATCTCTTCGGTTATTTTTTCTCTTTAAAGAAAAGTTGAAGATCTGGAATTAAATTTACAAAGCAAAAAAGTTACAAAGTATTTAACAAAAATTGCCAATTGGCGATGCCGATTCTTCTCAACAGAATTGTAAAATTAAAAAGATTTCTTCCTGATAAAACCATTTAATATAAAGGACTTAACTTTTACATATAATTTTCCACAACCGTTTTCAATCTATTGATTGATTGAAAACTAAAATAAATAATGGTATAATGCATAGATTTAAAGATGTAAATATTACATTAACCGACTTCAAAGTAGGAGTTTATTAAAGTAGTATACGTTTGAAGCAATTTTATCGAAGTTGCAAAATGTTCCCATATGATAATCTAGTATGGCTTCTAAATATAGATGCATGTTTGTCATGCATGTTTGTCCAACCAATTCTCTTCAACTAATTTCCATTTTTTATAATGACTTCGCTTTAGAACGATTTTTCACTAGTTTCCGTCTGCGGCTTTCCTGGCGTGAATTTCTGACTTTAAGAAAACTTTCACTTATCTTATAATTACTCGCGATAAAAATTAGCCTTAGACCTTTGATCTTAAAACTATATCGATAAAGAAGGATATACCAACAAATACACTTTTGCCGGCGATTAAACCAAAGGCCGGCCAAAGAAGTTAGCTGTGATGCGATGAACTAAGCCAGTGATTCTCAACCACTGTGCCGCGGCACTTTTGTGTGCCGCCAAATCTTGCAAATATATAATAATGTTAATATTATTAAATTATATCATTTAAAAAGAAAAATATTTTTAACATGAATATATAT
>DWHQ01000132.1:0-17721 GCA_018247955.1 Eurytides marcellus marcellus | reverse complement strand
ATATATTATAAATGGTTTAATGTAATAAATAAAAATAAACTATTGCGTGTTCAATTTGTATAGCAACCAAATAAGCAAAATTTACATCTACTCAAAACTTTTTTCTACATTAAACTTTTAAGTTTTATGTCAATGTGCATCACTTAGTATTTCCCTGGTTTAATTATAATATTTAATATTTGACAGTAAGTAGAGTAAATTTGTGGTAAAAGACTAAGTTCAGCACTTATGGGGAAGTATAAGTATAAACCGCACAGAGTCAGAATAATTCAGTACACGACATCTGAAGTCATTACTGTTAATAATTTTTAAATTACCACTCTAAACGGTTGTAAACCAATTAATTCCGCCCTGAAGCACTAGTATTGAAGCCACTAGCAACGCCTAGATACCTATAAAACGGAAGTTCTTGTTTTCAGTTCAGTTTCGTGTTTCAGAAACGTTGATTATAAAACTTATTATTACTTTCTGGTAACATCAGGACACAGCCTTAAAAGTTTTAACAAGCTCGCTTTTAAACGTTCTTCAGATGTTGTTGAGAATTGTTATTTCAAAAGGGAACGTGTTTATTATTGTAACATTTGTTTGACATAACCCAAATTAGCGTTATATAACTTTAATTGAACAAAATGAATATTACCTATTTAACCAATTAAAAGCAATTTTTTTTGTTTTACTCAACATTGATATGTAATTCATTTGAATATAATAATTTTAATTATTATATCTTCCATAAAAGGATTGATTTTTGAAAAAGGTTGACATAAGCTTTGAAGCGAATGATCTTTATATGATCAAAGACGGTTTATGCTCATAATTGAAATTTAAAATGGTACGGTGGTAGAGCCACGCAGCTGTTCCCGCTACTACTGGGGCCGGCTCGAACCGGATAACCTATATATACCAGGACCTCACAGAAAATCGCGTGAAATGGAAGTGCTTTTGCTTCCGTGTTTCGTCAGGTGAGTGAGGTGGCCGGTGGCCCATCCCCCTCCATCCCTTCCATTCCTCCGCCTCCTGCTCCCTCTCTTCTCCGCCTTCTCCTCCCACTTTTATCTTCCCTCCTTTTTTCAAAAATTCCTCCCCTTAAAGGCTGACAACGCATTTGTAAGTTCTATAATGTTGCAAATGTCCGTGGGCGGCGGTGATCGCTTACCATTAGGTGAGCCGCTTGCTCGTTTGTTAGCCTACTCCATAAAAAACAATAATTTTATGCAGACAGAATGTGTTTTTTATTATAAACATGTCAAACGTTATGATTGTCACTTTCGTTTGACATGTTTATAATAAAAAATAAGGAGTTAGCTACTAATAACATCACCTGGGACTTGTTTGCCTTCACTTGTCGATGCGTCAAATGGACCTGTACAATTTTAGGTGACAGTTTTTTTTTAATACGCTGCCCTCATTGTAAGATACAAATATCTTGTGTTACAATAGTTTTTTACATACATAAATTTCACACGGACAAACGCCCAGTTAATACAAGCTTATATTTTACCATAAAGAGAATAATTTTACGGAGATCTTTTAATTGGGGCATAAAAATTTTGCTATCATTTGTCGGTCCGCGATTGTACGCAAACTTTTTAATAGAAACGTTTTATATTCCATAAGTTGTAATAAATATTCTATTTTGTAGGTATTAAAAATTATAATAATAACTCATAGTAAAATTAATATGGTTGTCACTTCCAAATTCTATTACTGCAAAGCACAATCGAGAAATTTAAATATTCGCTTGATAAGTTAGACATTATCTTAGCGTATATTATATCAAAATGTGACGTATCTTCGTTCTTCCATTAAATTCCTTATTTTAACCAATGCCATTTTTTGAGAGTTATACCGCATTCAAAGAGTTTAGTAACATTTCTCTCGCAAAATTGTTCGTGGCCAAATGCAGGCATATCTTGAATACAAAATTTCATTTCCGCTATGTTACCAATTCCAAAATACTTTTGCAGTGTACTTTCGAATATAAGGAATAAACGCCTTCTTTGCAGACAAACAAAACTGTTACTAACAGAATATAAAGTCGGTATGCTTTTAGAGTGCGATATTTTTTAGTTCTGGATTTTTATTATATGACAGTATTATGTACATACGTTCTTTGTATAAAAATTATTTACCCTGTTTGAAATGATTTACAATTTTTTAAACACATTGCATAGCTCCTGCTGCTGCTCAATTTACTTATCGAACTGGATAAGTACCACGACCTCACAGAAAATCGGCGTAAAGTGGATTTTTTTTTGCTTCTGCGTTCCGTTCTGTGAGTGAGGTGGCCAGTGGCCCACCCTCTCCCTTCCTTTTTCAGTCTCCCCCTTCCTTTTCCAGCCTTCCTCTAACTTTTCCTGCTTCCCCCTCTTCTTTCGTCCCCCTTTCCCTTCCCCAACATCCTACCTTGAAGGCGGGCACCGCATTTGCAAAACATTCGACGACGCAATGTCCATGGGCAGTGGTTATTGCTTTCTTGTCGCTTGCTCCTTTAGCCGCCTACACCATAAAGAATAATAAAAAGTTTTCAATAATTATAAAGTATGGCTTAACATATAAAATTGATTTAATGAAAAAAAAAAGAATCAATTTTGATTAAAAGAATGATCTCCGCTATAGTTGGCAACAATCTTTTTTTTTTATTCCATATATATAGACACAATACTGACTTTTCTTACAAAATATAGTATAATAAAACTGGAAAGACCAAAATTCCGATACAAGCACAGGAT
This sequence comes from Eurytides marcellus marcellus, assembly GCA_018247955.1. NCBI lineage: Eukaryota > Metazoa > Arthropoda > Insecta > Lepidoptera > Papilionidae > Eurytides > Eurytides marcellus. Next base: position 14,989 of record DWHQ01000132.1, on the reverse strand, counting down.
AGTGTAAATCAATACTTAGTTTTAGGATATTATACGAGTAGCTTTTGGGAATTCACAGCTAAATAGAGAGATAGCTATCCGGCCCTCATCCCTAAAAATGTGGTGCCTGCAGGTAAGGTTGCTATAAAGCTGACAAAGGAAAGGACATGGTCGGGTCAACGTTTAACATACGTGATGGGAATAGACAAAACTAGAGCACTTTTGAATTTAGTAACGGCGCTTTTAAAGCACTATTAAGCTGGCCGGGTGATGTTTACACTTCATATAGAGTGCCGAGAGTATTTATTTTAGCTTATTCGTCTCTACGTACTTTCAACTATTCTCTTGTTTCACGTGCCTGGAACTGTTAAAGTTATATACTCTGTCACGAACATTTATTGTAAAATTTTACTTATTATTTTACTATTGTTCAAAAAGGAAAAAAAAATAACTAAGAAATTGATTTAACACTTTTAAATTTAGCCTTTAAGAATTTTGTTTCATTTGGCCTGTAAGGATTTGAAACTAATTATTTTAATTAAGAATAACAGTATAAAAGAATGTTAAAATTAACTTTGCTGAACGTATATTTTATTTAACAACCACCTGAAATTGTGCCAAAAACTTTTCGTGCAGAAACTCAAATTACGCTACGTAGTAGTTTTAAAAATGCCTTAGATATTCTTTAAGAAAAATTCTATTCATATTAAAATTAAAATGTTGTAACGATTTTTAAGACAGGACAATTGTTATTTAAAAACTTATTGTTGTTAAATGTATACAATTGTTGGTAACGTGGAAAATTGTATTCCATTATAACCAATGCCGAATTTATACAACCATATTATTTGAGAGAGTCGTACATCATTCGACTGACTTAAATAGCATTACTTTAAATTTAGAATGTGATGTTTTTGGAAAGATTGTCCAGTTTACAGTTTTCTTTTTCCCTGTCGCCATAATCGACATTTAACAGCTTGGTTTAGAAAAATGTCATAATGACACTTTTTTAAACAAGCAACAATGAAGAGCAGGTAAGTTAAGGTAACTGGTTAACTATTTTTAAAGATATTTTTTATCACCAAATAAGTAACAAATGTTATCATTTCTCATCAGTTCTAAAATTATCATCCACAGGTGCTTTAATTTTACTAGCCGAATGATTTATATTTAGAAAATCCCTTTTCTGTTAAGAAAATCGTAAAAAAAAGATATTCAGTATATTTTCCTTCTGTTGATGATATTGTAATTGTTTCCCGTGAAATACATTTTGTTAATTTTTTTTTTAACGAGCTCCATTCCTTCTTAGTACTTTTATAATTACGTGTTTTTTCTTATACAAGATTCTTAATGCATTTCAGTATCATCATAATTAATTTTCAAATTTTCAAATTAACTGTAATAAATAAACATGTTTAGCCACGACCAACTTAAACTATTCAACTTTTGTGCTACGTATTGCTAAATTATACTTCCTCCATATTATAGCAATGGGACGTTAAATCTCGTTATAAAGTTTCGCCACACTGTTTCATAGTTTATAACGTAAGCACAACGTTGTTTTGTGCATAATAAGTGAAGCGAGCAAGCAAGTAAAGCTTTCAGTTATGAGACTACCATAATGAAAATTAAATTTGCTACACGAACATCTCGCATCCATACTCCTCATTTCATTTGGGGTTGGCAGGGTCCTTTCGAGTCTTGCAATGAACATCCGCTGCTGGTGAAGTATGCCACATTTGCTGATCAAATATGATGAAGAGCTGATTGTTGTAGTTTAGGGCAACAGGAGAAGAAACTGGAGTAACGGGCATTATTTTTGCCCAGTTGGAGTAATAAATTGCACAAATCACAGACCAATACCAATTACACCGATTTCGGTGATCCATTTATATTTTAAAAGATGCTTTATTCGAACGGTTAAGTCTGGGATACCGTAAAAACAAATGTGGTATATCATATAGAATTAAAGTTCTTGGTAGAAGGTACTACAGAAGTATTTCTATATTATTAGAATCTGAACTACTTAAATGTTTGGATAGGAATAGGGTGGTGGTTCATCTATTTATTTTACATTTATATTTTATAATAATTATCGATATACTAAACAATATCAGGCATTACTAAAAACTATATTAACGTGTATACGATAAAAACTTTTATAAAGATTAATTAAGTGTACCGTCAGAGAGTGTATGTACATCTGTTGCACCCATTGAGGTGAGCTGTAAAAGTCCGGGACTCGATGGATTGCATCACTATCATCTCAAGAGTTTCGTAGGATATCATAACTTTAATAAAATATTTTTTTCTGTGTTCTATTTTTATGGAGTTAGAGGCAAACCATTAAGTGGCTCACCTGATGGAAAACGATCAATGCTGCCCATGGACGTTCATTAATTAAACATGCTGCTATTGTAAGGAGTATTTTTATAATTGTAAAATTTAGGTAATTGATTAAAATCTTCCCTAATTACTTAATTGTAACGTCTCGCTAATTATTTTAAAGGTATTGTAAGATTTGATACAAAATATCATTCATGAATACAAAAAAGAAAAACTTATACAAATGGTGGAATGGTGAAGCAGGCTCCTTAGAAATGACACTTTTAATAATTTTTTTGACTGCCGTATTAATTGGTAAGTAATTAGAATTAAATTGGATTGACATTACTATCTTAAAATGATTAAAACAATTTTTTATCTACTTTTGATATCCTGTAAATTTAATTTATCTATCGCAAAAGTAGTATTACTAGATGTGACAACGTAGACAGATATTGAATATGATGGCTTTGATTTAATTATTTAAAAGAAACGGAGTAAGAGACCAAATTATTCCTATTGTTGGCGATTGCTATATGTTATATGTGCTTATGATATCAAATGGATGTAGTTATTTGAAATTAATAAATATGGAAGCATCTGCTTACTTATTTTGTTATATGTACTCGTATATCTTTTAGAAAACCTGTAATAAAATCGTTATGAAAAATTTTACATTATAAATGTAAAATTTCGAGAATGGAAAAATGCTATTATCCTTCCATCATATTACATTATTTGGCTTTGATCTCTTACAGGAAAAGTTCAAAAGAGATTAATGCTCTTATGCTCTTATCTCAGAGCATTTTATGTCTCTTTTTGTGTTAGTGTAAATATAAGAAATCACTTTAAAATTTTTCTCCGTGAATAAAAGGATTAACCGACCAACATTCTCATGATAAACATTAGCTGAATTGACTTATTCAAATAAATAAATTAACTTAGTAGGTAGCTTTCAATTCGAGCTTTATAAAAATTTTTCGTAGTTCTGTGTGTTTTAAGTATTGGTTCGTAATAGCTAATAATAGCTTTTCTTTTTGAACGGACAAGGATTTTCTTCTTACTTTGTAAATATTATTTATCAATAAGTACCATTTTTTTAATTTGTAAAACAGTATCTAAATATATTATTTTTCTAAATGTGAATTTATGCCTTTAGTACATGACAAGCCCATAATTTGGACTTAGTATACATATGATAAGCCTATAATTTGGACTTGATATTATATGGGACTGACAACTGCTAGAAAACATAAGCCGAGCGAGACGCACTAATACCACAATATTTAAAAAAAAGTACAACATCTGCCTTTATGGATTATTATTTTTATATTCAGCGAAAAACTAACTAGGCAACAACCAGATAGTCAACAATACCGTAAAGGTAAATCGAATTCTGTGGTATCGGTCAAAAATATTTGAACACAACTGCAAACCGATTTCTTCATTCAGTCTATCTATCTATTAAACCTATTCTAGCTTATAACAATATGTTTGAGATGTTAGGTATGAATTAACCACCTAGATTTTAAAAATTTAGTTTTCGCAACGATAATCTTTGGTAACATATCATACATATGTGAATTCCTTACATTACGATAAATATGTTACACTCGATATATCACAACAGATTACTGAATATGAATCATGTATGAAACGAAACGTAATTTCTTTTTGCGTCCCCGATCTCGATATTTCGGCATAAAAGGTAAATAACGACATCGTCAAAAGGAAATTAAATATCAATTTTCTTTGATATTTTCTTGGTTTCCTATTGGTACGTATGTTGTATAAATGGAAGTAATACTATAAATTGCTATATTGAAAAATTTCTACGTTATGCTATATTACTTTGAGCTGTCGTGAAATAGAAATTCGTTCAAAAGTTATTCATTGGATATTCAGGGGGATCTTAAATAAGGCATCATTCGCTCCTTTATTTTTAACAATAAATATATTTTCTTTCTATTGCATTATAAATAAGTTCAGGATAGAGATAAGGAAGATGAGGATATGACAAGATCCACTTATATTTTACTATGTCATGACGGAACATTTAATGGATAACACCATTTTTTTCACCTCAGTCGTTGTGCGGTTTTAAAAGATACACTTTAATTTTTTTAATAAGATATATAGATATGTGTAGTCGTCCGCCTGGGGTGGTGTCATTGCATTGCCAGTTATTCAAGCGCTAAGTAATAATGTTTAAGCAGTACTGTGTTCCGGTTTGAAGGGGAATGTTGCCAGAGCAATTAGTCTGTATAGAAATGTATCAACGTAAATCTTTGGGCAACGAGCGTAGTCTGCGTGACGCGCAGTAGTACAAGTGTAATAAAAAACACCCAGACTCGGAAAAACTCTTTGAGGTAAACACACAGATTTGACAAAAAAGAGCGCAATAGAGCGAAAAGTGACCACTAAAGCTTATGGTCCTTTCAGTTGTACTTTAAAATGTATACACACGTTTATGTACATAGAAATCTTTGGGTCTCACTAAAAATTAATTTTTCAAAATTTATATATAATTATTAGGGATTATTAAGGACCGGTGTATAAAAAATAGGCTAAAAAAAATAAAATATATTTTACTGTTTTGATGTTCCTGCAAAACCTTACTAAGGCAAATTTACGACGAAACCTACATATATTCAACAACAATGTGTATTGTGCAAAAGTTTATTTAGGTTAAAGAACACTTTTCAAGGCTTTGTACGCTCGTAAAATAACAGGTGAATGAGAGTACAGCTCGCAAAGTGGGTTTTTATGAAAACACACCTTATATTTATAAAAATTTCTATTGTACCTTTAAGCAATATGATATGAAATTTGTTTTGCAACTACTTTTATAACGCGTTAAGGTTTTTGTATAGTAGCATATGGTAACGTTTTGTGAATATGGTTTCAATGTATAAATACCAGCATATTATAGCAAAAATTACATGTCAAAATTCCAGTAAATTAAACTAGAAGCTCAATTCAGTAAAATGCTGAATCAATATGTTTTAGTATTGTGCAATTATTTGGTTTCCATTATTTGTAGATAAAAAAAAAGGAAATGATATTTTGACATCGATATGAAACGTGAAAATTGCATATCGGCACAGAGAAACAACATTTAATATTTTCAAGTATCGAGTACAGTGCAGTCATGCAGTTTTGAACTGTTCAGTTAGTTCAAGTTGCTGGACGACAATAGTGTTTAAAAAGGTTTACAGTTACTACGGCTTTTATTAAAATGATTCAATTTTAAACGACAACAGTAGTATGCTTGGTATAACATCAAGTAATTGCGACCTATCAAAAATTATGAAATCGAAATAGATGAGAGAATTTATTTAGTATAGAAAATTTTATAAGTAAAATATAACATCTTAGTAATTTACAGATTACAGTAAATAGAACATCGTCATAACTTCCTGAATAAGATGGTAATGATGGTAAATATGTCTTATTTTCTTTGTAGTAATTTAACGTTAGGAGCATAAAATTTTATGTTGAAATAAATGTTTCATCTGTAAATTATTTCCTTCCAATAACTAGGTTCTTTTCAACTAGTATTGCCAATTCAATTTGCTTTTACCCCTCAGGGAATGTTAGTGGTAAGGAGAAAATTTTCAGTGGACCGCAATATTTATTCTTGGAATTTTATTAAACAATGTATTAAGAAAAACATAAAATTACATATGTTATGTATTCCTTTTAAGTTAACATTATTCTCAAAGATGTATATCATTCTTGTTCGATTTTTATTGCATCTATGTATCTATTAATCCAAAATTGTATAAACCATTAAATTGAAATGGTATAAATCCAAAAGTGTGTTCTTTCGTTTCTACGGCAATAGATCAGCGGAATGATATGACTTATTTTAAGATGAATTTTGGGAAGGAAGTAGACATATTTATATATCGATGAAATTTAAGAATTTACAAAATAACTTGAAATTGAGATCTAAGCGAGAGAAGCCGCGTGACACACCATGTTTATTTAATCGTTATTAAATTAACATTTATTAATTTTTCTTTCATAATCTGTGATAACTATAACTCAACTTAGATCAAAATATACTAGAATTGAAAGACAATTAATTATACATGAAATATACTAAACTTCATCGTGTTAATGACGTGCGTATTATAACAATAGGTTTAGATTTGGTACAAAGGAATCTAATTAACCTTAGTGGGTTCCGTAAAAGTATATTATGACATGTACGAATGTACTTATTATGTGATTTAATTTATGAGACCACATAATTACTTAACATATGTAACTAAATTAAATTAACTAAATTTATTATAATTTTAACAAAGTTATCATTTTGCATAAGTTACCTTTTTATATTTTCTGCTCTGCTATCTCTTTTGCCTTGTTTAGCCGTCAATATTTTGTTTGACCACAGATGATTTTTTTTATGGATTAGGAGGCAAACCAGCAAGCGTCTCACGCAAGCGATCACCGCCGCCCATGAACATTCGCAACAATAAAGGATTTGCAAATGCGTGTCCGGCCTTTATGGTTGGAACAACATCTCTTCTTGAAGGACCCTGAGTCGTGTCAGTCTAGAAATACCGTTACAACCGATTCCATTATTTTGTAGTGCGTGGCAGAAAGTTCCGCGAAAGTGCACCGTGGTGGAATGCTATCTATCTAGACGATAAGGATGGTATCCGGTGGTTTGCCGCATAGTGTGGAACTCAGCAGCCGGTGTTAATCCGAAATTCCTCTGGGCACTCCCCATGATATATTCTATAAAATATATGAGACGTCTCTGCGTAGGGTCAAAGAATCAAGTCGATCGAAAAGGACCTGGTTGTCGACGATTCGAGCAGGTCTACGTTGGATGCGGTGAAATGGAGGGAGCTGGTATTGAAGTGTCCCAGCCTAGAGTTTAGAACAGTACTTCATATAAGGCCGTACTTGCAGCTTGTAGAGTTGAAGGATGTGTGTTGGCTGGGAGTACTGTCTCGATCTGCTGAGGTGACCGAGCTTTTTAAAAGCCAAATTGGCTTTTTTTTCCAAATGACCGTGAAACTGATCGTCGCTCGATATGTCGACGTCAAGAATTCATAGATAGCGAACTGCGACGGATCGTTTGCTGAAATAGTTTTGTTTCATGGTTTCTATACTGGTTTTAAGACTACATATTCCCTATACACCGGGATACTGATACTTGGGTAATAGATTCTATATTTATCACCCAAGTATGGAATTGAATTTTGTCGGCCTTTTTGTTTATTTCCTTTTTATTTTTAGGTGATAAATTGACGAGATGGTCATCGGTATGCTGTAATGCTCACATATGACTGCTTGGCAATGGAATAACTAGCAATGCAATTCTACCACTACCACTCCAGGCGGACTCTTAAAAAAAAAAGTTCTTAAAACTTTGTGTGTTTGAATGCCCGTCGTTTGAAATTAAATATCAAATTGTAAATTATAACGTTATAATAAAATATAATCACCAGGTGAATGTTTTAACGAGTACATTTTCATGGTTATGTTCTATTAATAATAGATTATAAACTTTCTTGGTTTGGTAATCTTTGGGAGGGATCCCTTCTTACGAGTAATCCGTCATTAGTATTCTATGCCTGGCTTCCCTATCTAAAATTAATAGTATCGATTGAATCCATGTTAGAAATATTACCAATTGACCTTTTTAGTTTGTTGAATTAACAAAGGCTTATAACAAAAGGATTATTTTTTAATCCAGAAAGTTTAACAACATATACACAGCGAAGCGACAAATAGAGCCTAGTATTAAACAAAAACTTCATTTACATCTAAATAAATTCTGCATAAGCGTGGTAATAACTGGATTAATAAAGAGAGTAGTCTGTTAAACTCATTGCTTTTTATGTATATTTTTAACCGACTTCAAAAAAGTAGGAGGTTCTCAATTCGACTGTTTTTTTTTTTATGTGTGTTACCTCATAACTTTTTACTGGGTGTATTGATTTAGATGATTCTTATTATATTTGAAAGCTGGTGCTTGTCGTGTGGTCCCATTTGATGAGTAGTTTTTGAGTTCTCCCTAATTGTGCATATTTTTGTTGTAAACGGTATATTGCAAGAAGGATTTATATGAAGTCGGTTAATACATATAATAAAAAATGGAAATTATATTGACTAAAGTTGAAAAAGGGTAATCGATGGTTAATGTCGATCGGTCTGCCTTCACCCTTTGTAATATGTTGTTAGTTTTCTTAACTTATAGTTTTAGATTAAGTAAATTTTTGTGAAAACCTTAATTAAACTTCGCGTTTTGCCGTTTAATGGCCTTAATTAAATCCCGGATACGCAGTAAGCTCTAAAATGAGGTTTACCGTTGGCCTCCATTATATCTGATTATCAGTAAGGAAGGTATGGTAGCGGAAAAAATATAAAGTTAAAAATATAAATATTTTAACATAGAAATCCTTAATATAAGATGGAGTTATCAAATGAATCAAAGAAATTTAAAAAATATATTTGATTTCTATTGTTGTGTTTCGATAGCATATCCACAGTTGCTTCAGTTTGTAGATGAGACTGTCCAAGTGTTTTAATATTGTCTAGTTAAGCAACTGAGCTATAGAAATCAACAAAAAAGATTTAAAATTACTACAAACCACAAATACAATATTATTGAATGTGTTCAGCTAATGTGTAATGTGTATTATAGTAGCATTATGTCAAAATTTCAGAGAAAATAGTTAGTACTAGTTAACATACTGCTAAATTTATGTTGGATTATAATAATAAGTAAAAAAAAGCGTTACTTGTTTTCATTTCAGTCATAACAATATGTACAAATTAATATATAGATAGCATATTTGTATTTCTTTCTTATTTCTATATAAGTAAAAAAGAAATACAAAATCAACGTCTTAAAATGTAACTCAATTGTTCAATTGTTTTTCTTTTCGTAGGATTGTTTTAGTCGATGTTATAGTATGTAAAACTATATCAAATCAAAAGAGAGACAATAAGGTACCCCGGACAGGACCGAGAGTACTCGACAAAATTAAGTTATCTTCAAAGAGCATCATAGGCTTTTCCCACTGAGGATACTAGACAAAAGGACTTTACATGCTTTCAACGGTACGGTGCTGGAGTGAGTGCTATGCAAACATTAAATAATGCAGCAAATTGGACCCAGGTAGCGTTGCATTCTAGTTTGTCATAATAAAGTTGATTCATTGGATGTTTAAATTTAACGTTTTTGAAATAACATAAGTTACTCAATTGTTTTTAAAAAAAGATAACTCATTAATTATTGCATGATAAACTTATTTGATATAACATTTTCAATTGGAAGAAGTCGATAATTCATAAGATAGTGACATCAGAATAAACTTAAACAATAAGTGCTTTGTTTTATGTTATATTATGTATTTGTAACAAATTTTAGTGTTCTGTACTGTGTTCTCCTCGGTTCTCTCTCTGATCGGTTGATTCCTGATAAAGACTTATTCCCATGATACAACTCTCTCAATTTCTCTTGTTTAGACGCTGCTTCAGCAGAGTCTGTTACTTTTATCAAAATAAATATAAAGTGATATTTATTTTGATAAAATTAACAGACTCTCTGGTTATAAGCCGCACTTTATGCATAAACGTGTTTTGTACAAAGAGGGTGGTTAAAATAAAAAGAAAATTCACACCTGACATAACAATTTCATTTAAGACATAGCTAGTAATTGTACACTAACAATTGTAAACTAATTAGAATTATAAATAAATAATAATAATCGAAACCAATGATGTGTTTTCAATAATCTTTCAATTTATGTTTTAAGTTATTGAATTAGTATTAACGCTATCACGAAATTAGTTTGTCAACAAATTTAGGATCAATCCAAACAGACTGTTGTAAATCTTCTGCAAAATGAATTTATGTCGAGCTCGGTCGTAGGATTACTTATAATCCATCGGAAGTGTTTCGATTTATTATTCTTTTTGAAAGCAGAGTGCTATAATTTTTAAACATAAAAACGTGATTAAAAAAAAATCAAACGGTAAGATGCCACTTTCTTTAAAAATATCTAAAACTGTATTGACTATACCCTAAGTGTTGGTATTATTTTATTGTTAATAGTTTTTAGCTGTTAATATTATAAATAAGTTGGGGTACTTCGTTTACGAAATGACTTCACACGTACCGTAAGTTTTCTCTTAATCTTTATAGACCCTAGCATCTTCAAGCAATGTAATGTTGTTGCATTTTTTTACTTTATTTCAGGATCCAATCACCAAGTTTTTACGGTAATTCTTCTAGACAAATTTCTATAAGATAGAAAAATATATATAAAATTCTATATACATAAGGCCGGATATATTTTACTTGTTTTGTTCTAATATATGAGAGTGATTTCTCATATCATTACAGGAATGATTTTATAAATATTGACTTAATATACTTAAGTGACTTACGTACTGAATTGTAGTCGGTAGAAATTATTTCTATCTATTCTCTTATTGATTCTTTAAAAGTCCTTACATTTGTGGATAACTATAATTAAAATCATCTTTCTATATATATAGATATTAATTCTAAAGAACTGTCATTGAGGTACATCAACAAATAAATAAATATTTTTCATGCTATAAACATGTATGAAAAGGTATGTTTTTATCAATCCTTATATAATTAATCGGTTATATAATGTATTAAGCAATATCACAACTTATTAATTCGAACAAATTATAATTTTTCTTTCTTTGTTCTCATAACAATTTTTTCTTTTTATACTAAAAGCATCGCTTCATAAAAGAAATAAGTTTCATAAATTGTTTTCTTTAGAAAGATTTTTCCTCTTACTTTTAATACACGAATGTAAAGCTTTACAAATCCGCTTTTAAAGTTACGTTGGGTCATACCCTACATAAGTTAAAAGGAAAAACCACCTTTTACAGTAAGATACTAAATTGTGTTACTTTTGTATTTTTATGAGGGTGTTTTAGAAAATAATTTATCCATAATAGACACGTGTTGTGATGACACATCAATAATGTAGTATTACATTGTAATAGTAATTCCTATCTTTACATTTATAAATATACGTTATTAAATGAAAAAAAAAAATACGGATTTTGTCGCGATTGTGTGAGTCACCACCGGTTAAAGGAAATCTTCAGTTAGTTACCATACTTTGGACCTATCCAACCATTATGTAACTCGTAGATTTCATTTGGAATAAAAAGTAAATAAAAAAAACGGATAACTGTAAATTTATTTCATTGAATAAACTTTGAAATTTACTTAAAACCATTTTTATATAAACAGTAAAGTAAAATTTAAATATAATTGTAAATAAATTTATCGATGCGTATCAGTTATATTTTAATAGAGCAGTTAACAGTGTTTCAATCATTTTTACTATATAAAGACATTACAGCACATTGTGTCGAAACTATTGCGAAAAGGGCCAATGAAACAAAACAGTTCCCAGGGCTTATACTAATCCCACGGCTGAGCTCAGTATGAACTCGTTTCGTGAGAGATTTATGAAAATATTAGTGGTATTCGCTCTGAATTTGTAGGTGAAGTAATTCTTTAACACAAAGTATTTGTTCGATTTTACTACATACTATTAGACGTTAAATAATTAAATGTATAATTTAAAAGACAAATCTAAAATCATTTTCTGGTGAAGGCAGTAATAAAATCAATATTTACAATACTATTTTTCTATTTTCTTCCTGTTCTGTATGGTGGTGTGTTAAAAATGTTTTTATTTGTTATTAAACCAACTTTATTTGCATTCGTGGCCTATCGGTAAAGGACAATCATCGCCTTAGTGGTAGTCTCAGGAGTCGTTACTATAAAATTGGTTTAATGTAACAGCACCTGTATCTGATTAAATGTCTCTCTCTGGTCGTGTCGGGTATCCGTCCACAAAGTGTGATCTCCGGCACAGTGGGTAGATCTGTATTAAATATGCCGCTATAGCCGAAATTAGGTCAGGAGGGGATTATTGTTATTATTGTTATGTCCTTTGTCTCGAATTAAGTGAACTGCATATAAAAATTGGAGGGATAAGACAACAATTATCATAATTTTAAAATAACAAAAAAACTTTTGTTAGCTACTGTTTAAAGGAAAATGTGTTCAGAAAGATTAAGATTAAGGAGTTTAGGGCCAAACACGGCACTACGCTGTTGAAAAGAGAGAGAGAGAGATAGAGATGGATAAGTATATCTTTTACTACTAGCCACGCGATGGAGGGGATGGAGAAGTAGGTAGGGGAGTGAAAGAGGAAGGATAGGGAGGGAGGGAACTGTGCATAATGGGCCAAGCCATTATGCACAGTTTCTACTTTAAATTGAATTCTTTAGTATTTTTTAACTCAATGGGTTCATTACTTCTTGTGATATCTACAAAAACTGTAGAGAACGTCTGGTAGGCCAGCTTGTATAAAATAAAATAATTGTTACTATTCATGGAAACTGTTTACATAAAATTATAAGTTAACTAGACTTTTATAATTTCAATAGAGTGAGAATCAAAAATGATGTGATTAAGGTATTAAGGCAAGTATAGCCGAAATACTTTAAACACAGCATTCAATACATTGTTTATTTAATTTAAATAGAGAATACTAAGCAAAATATACATATAGATCGTAAATAACGGTGAGTAAAATTACCCTTACATGTTATGTTTATTAAAGTAGCTTCATATTTATTGAACTCGACCCTGGTAATTAGATTTTCTTGTGCGCAATTTAATGGTAGGCATGTCATTTGCAAAACATGTTTTGTTAATTTTACCTCTAGATATATCAAGTCAGGTCCCTACATAAACATACTATCGCTTTACCCACTGGTTTAATCCCGGATTACGGACGTCTTAACATGTAAATTGTGTGTCAAGAAATCACACACAGTAAATTAGTTAAACTGTATCGTATCGAAATGTGCCAGTGTATTGGTATTATTGTGTATATGTGTTTTATACCTAGTTCGATAAAGTAGAAATTCGAAATCTAAGCACTTTTACTCGTTTTTACTCGTTACTCCGTTACTGTAACTTGATTAATTCGAAATAAATAAAAGGCAATGACAATAAATAAAAGGAAACGACTGACGGAGAATGAAAAGTAGAAGTATATATAAACCATCGATATTATTTGTAAAAAATTATTTAAAATGTTGAATTTGTATTAACTTCATTCATCTATTGGGAGGAAACTTAAGAATTATGAATATTTAATAAACGATTGTTTAATCGTTTATTAATCTTTTTTGAATAAGTGAAGTCCACTGATCCGCAGTGGGGCCGTGTGGCGATCAGTGCCCTTATATCCTCTGTATGGAAGAGGCTTGTGCCTAGCACTGGGATGTACATATATAGGCTATTGCTACTATTAAATTAAAAATACCGTTACGGTAGAAAGAATGCCGAAAGAATAAAAAAATATGCACTGGCAATAAATATATCGCTGTTGAAGTTTTCTTTTTTAACTCTATAGATAGATGTAAGTTCTCGTCCTATTTTATTTTCCAAGTTTCATTTGCGATACAGGAAATCGAAAGCAAGCAGTCTGTCACGTTTTCCAATAATGAACCCCTTTCGCACGATCGCCCTGATTTATTGACTAAATATAAAATGGTTTTGATTTATGTTTCACGAAAGCCAAAACCCCCGGAGAGCACAACGTAACAAAATGTTCATCAGTTGGTTGGTTGATCGCACGTTTTTAGGTAGCTGCTTCCAACTTAATTTTTTGTCCTAAATCTTCATTTAAAATTTTATCTGCGAATTCCTGACTATGTTTCTATGATGTTTTTTGATAAATGGATGATATGAGAAGTCGTGCGCCTGATGGTAAACTTGTCCATAGCAACACAGTGCCTTCTTGGTCCTGGGCTGTGCTCATCAGCAAGAAATCAAATCAGAAAACAGCAGTGCTTCAATGCTTGCTGGTATAACTGGCAATGTAGTGGTTCTCCATGTGGACTTTGAAAAAAGTTCTCAACAACAGAATAATCCCATACATAAAGTTACATTAAACTGTTAAAACCGGTTATCCAATTTGTGGCCTTATCCAATTCGTGGAAACTAGCATTTCCACGAATTCGGTGATCCGATGAAGCTTTATAGGACCGCATAGGCTAAAAGCATCAACGCCAGTCAAGATAAGATAAGATAAAATGTTAAAACCGGCGTTCGCTTACCATCAGGTGAGTCGCATGCCCGTTTGTTTCCTTATTTCGATAAAAAAGTAACAAACAAATTGGCAAATTCTGAGATTGGTGATATTTACGAGTATGTCGTAAATATCGAAATATTACATAGTAACCATAACCATAGTAACACATTGTTGAGGATGTGGTAGCACTTCTTTGCAGAGTCCACTTTGGGTGGTAAAACTGTATTGCCAGTTATTCTACCGCCAATCAGTAAGATATTGTGTTTCATTACAGTGGTCTGGTTTGAAGGGCAATGATGGCGGGTAAACGAGCTAGCTGCTCACCTGATGGAAAGCGATTTCCGCTCCCCATGGACATTTACATCGTCAAACGCTCTGCCAATGTTGACCGCCTTTTAGTGTGGGAAATTTGTAAAGGGATGGGGAGGCTGGAAAAGGAGGAGGGAGGGGGTTGGCCACCGGTCACCTCACTCACTGGACTAAACGCGGAATCACAAACACTACCACTTTACGCAGATTTTCTGACAGATCTATGTACTTAT